>VXBR01007697.1:856732-881400 GCA_013400215.1 Cisticola juncidis | reverse complement strand
AAAAGAAAAAAAAAAAAGA
Source organism: Cisticola juncidis (assembly GCA_013400215.1). Taxonomy (NCBI): domain Eukaryota; kingdom Metazoa; phylum Chordata; class Aves; order Passeriformes; family Cisticolidae; genus Cisticola; species Cisticola juncidis. The sequence continues at coordinate 881,381 of VXBR01007697.1, read as the reverse complement.
AAAAAAAGAAAAAGAGAGAGAGAGATAACTTCCTTCTGAACTCTGACTACAGATAGCCTGTCACCAACCTGACCATTGGTGTTTGGGTAGACCCCATGTGGTGTGTGGGGTGAGGGCTACGAAAATGCCCACTGCAGCCCCACTTCCCCTAAAAGATGGTCCCCCTGCCCCAGAGTGCAGGGTTAGGTGCCTTGGACTCAGCACTTTAAAATGCACACAAAAACAATTTCTTGCAGAGTGGCAGGGCTCTGGCAGCTAAGAGTCTGATCAAGGGTGTTTGAACTTCATCCTTCTCAGGCACGAGCATGAGGTGCCTCCTTCTGCTGTGGTCAGGGATGGGGAAAAACTTTGGGAGACAGGTGTCCAGCTTTTTTTCAAGAGGTAGCTGCTTCAGAAGTAATGGTAATAGTCCTGGGAAATATGTGTCTAGTTCTCCCTTGAGGCTCACGTGATGTAGATTCACCTCTCAGTGTTTTCCAGAAGCATCTTTGCTACCTGGCAATAAAGCAGTCAGACCAGCAGCCTCTGCCCTGTATATTGCAACAAAGTCTCAGCTCATCCCAGGATGGATATTCCTGCTTCCAGACAGGCAAAGAAACATCTTGCCTGTGGCCTAATGTCTGCGCACTTAACTGGGAGGAGTTCTGAGCTGGCTCTTTTGGACTAATTACCCATGCAAATCACATTTGGTAATTTGATTGTTGCATAAAAAGAAGTTACTTAACTATTTAGTTAAATAATTTAATTAATTTCAAGTAGAATTAATTAATCAAGTAGAAAATCCTTCACTGTGTCTTACTGTTGTATCCGAGTGGGTTAAGAGTCGGGTAGAATACTTTGCTCTTAGACAGGGCTGCTCCTAAGCCTGATTCATATTCTAAAGTTTTGTGCAACTTTGTGTAATGAAACCTAAGTGACAGGTAATTTTAGATTCACTGTGGCTTAGCTAGCTGCTGAAGTCCAGGCTTCCTGGATTGTTTTCCTGATTTTAATGTGCCCAAATTCTGCCTAGACACTATCTGGTGCCAGAATTGATCATTTCAAGGTGCATTAAGGTGCAGTTTCAGAGTAGTGATTGGGACCACCTGCCTACCATTCAGGATGCCCAGACATGAGCTCCCATTAAAATCAAAGAAGAGAAGTAGTCATTATTTCTGGCATAGGAGAACAAAGGTTCTGACAATTATAGCTCTTCCAAGTATTCTATTGTATATCCTGTGGTGCTTAGGAGGTTTTCTTGTTGCAGGAAGCTGATGTAGCAAACTTTTTACAGCTGAGCTGCTCTTATTTCTGTGGCTGTCTGTGTACAGTGCACAGCTAAGCTCCCAGCTAACTTCAGAAGCTCTGAGGGAGCAGGGTTTTAAACATGCTGTCCTAAAAGTGGTATGATGTAATGGTCACTGGATCTACTGCAGTCCTCATGCTTTAGGCAGTGACACTGGAGTGGCAGAGGGATGGACAGTGTTGGGGTTTTTCAGCTTTTTTCTGGTTTAGCTTTTCAGGTCACATTTAACAATGATATGGTATAACATGCAATATAGTATAGTACTCTGTAATTTTCAAATGGGCTAGAGTGTGGCATGGGTAGGGAAGTACAGATACTTGTAGTTGCCTTCCCTTCTTGATATTTGTGTGAGAACCTGCCTTTTTGCTTTGTATAACCGTGTTTTCATAGCAGCTGAGATGGGCAAATGTGGCATATAGGGTGTACAGAGAGCAGTCAAGTTGCTTTCAGTGTGGTGACATGCATTTCCTCCCTTACAGCTGTAATGTGGTTCTTGCTTCTCTGACTATATTTGGAAATATTCCTGGTTTAAAAAAGAGAAAACATAACCACTGATAGTGTGGACACAAGGGAAGAGAAGCTGCTGGAGTGAAATGTCACTTGGAGAGTCAGTTTTTATCATAAGGAAGCATGCAAGGTTTTTTGGTTTATCATCATTACTTGTAAAGGCCAGTGACAACTCCATAACAACACATATGTGTGTACAGCTTGTTACCCTCACATATTTTTAATCTCTTTGTGGTGTTGAGAAAAAATTGTGGTACTCTTAAGAACAAAGTTGAACAATCCTGTTAGTACCAAGATAAAAGAGAAACTGCATGTCATAACAAAAAGATGGAATTTAAGTGAATTTTCTGTAAAATAAAGCTTTTCCCCACTGAAAACATGGATGGAAATATGCCAAGATAATCAATTTGAGTAGGCTTGAATACTTGCTGTCTTTATTAAAAACTCATAGGAAGTTGTCAGTCCTGCAGGAACAGCTCCTAGGCATTTATTTGGAATCAGTCCTTGTGTGAATAGTAAGTTGTCTGGATTTCTTAACTACAGATGAAGAGCAGTTTATTTGTCTGCTCTGGCAGCCAAGGAGGGCACTATCTGGGCTGCTAGGGAGATGTGAAAGGAGGAGAAAGACAAGTCTAGAGTAACTAATGAAGTTGTGGATAAGTTTAATTAGATCTGTTATTCTGCAGCAGTGTCAGAACAAAAAAAATAGACAGCTCCTTGTTGTGTTATCACAGTCTCTCCTACTTTTCAGTCACAATTCACATCCCCTCAGGTTTGGGCTGCTTTATAGGAGGTTATTGATAACTCCTGAGTGCAGCTTCTGGCGTTCTGAACTGTTTCAAGCGAGAGGCAGCGCCTCAGGCTTTCACACACACAGGGGCTTTCGGGCTGGGAGCTGACCTATTTCCAGGAAGAAGCAGCCAGCCAACTAAGCCAAGAAAACTTGCTGGAAAGAAGGCGAGGAGGAAGGGTGGGAGGATTGTTACTAAATGAGGCATTGTTTCTCTTTTGTTCTGAGTGGTGGATTTGGGGGAGGTTTTTTGCCTATAATTTATTTCTACTCTAAATGTTATGATTCCTGTTAATTATTTAGTAGTCTGAGATAGTGTAGCTGTTGTGAAGAAAAAGTTGCTCTCAAGACAATAGAAAGTAAAATGATTAGATGAAGTAGTAAAATGAAGACTTGCATTTTTCAAGCTTCTGTAAACATACAAAATAGCAACAAAGAAACTGAAGTGAGGATTATACCATGTTTCAACTACTAGTGTAAAAAGCAGTGTCTTGCCAATCACTCTCCTTTTGATTCCTGAAGAAGTTCACATTGTCTCTATTTAGGAGGTTCTTTCCAATAAGAAATTGGTTCAGTTTTAAATAAAATAATATTAAATGGGATTATAAAACTGCTGTTTCAGAATATGAGCTGGAAGTATCTACATGCCATTGTATCTACTGCTGTGGGTGTGCATATTGAAGAAAAAAATATTATAGAAAGTAAAAAAGTAAATATAAAGGAGAAAACTAATGAGAATTTTTTTTCAGTTATGTTGACCATGCTGGGTGAAGGTTAATACACCTTTCCAGATTGAATTATAAGTAGTCCTATATTTTCCTTGCATGTTGGGCTGGATTCTGTGTAGCCACTTGTGAGTGTTCTAAAGATAGATAAGAACACTTGGTTTGTATTTATGTTCATTTTAAGGCAAGTCCCAAGCAGTGAAACCAATATAAAACTGCTCTTTTTACATGAAAACAACTTGATTTAATATCCCTACCTGTGCACAATACACATCTCGTACAGTACAGTGGATCACACTGAAGACTAGAACATTACAAAAGGAAAAAAGAGATTCTTTTTTTTTCTTTTTTTTTCTTTTTTTTTCTTTTTTTTTCCTTTTTTTTTCTTTTTTTTTTCTTTTTTCTTTTTCTCTTTTTTTTTTTTTTCTTTTTTTTTTTTTTTTTTTTTTTTTTTTTTTTTTTCTTTTTTTTTTTTTTTTGGTGAAGATTTTGCTCATTGCTGTGGGAATTGCCCAGTGGCTTCTGAAAGCTACAGCAAAGAACATCCCTATTGCAATTCAATAAACTAAAGTAACTGCATAGAGGTTGCTTTCCCTTTATGTTTTCACAGTCTGGTCAATAAAGTATTCACAACACAAACTATTATGAAATCTGGGTAGTTCTTTCTGTAAGAATACTTGACTAATTCCATTTGGATTATTGCTGTGATACTATATGTTCTGGATAATAAGGGAGTAACGTTACTCTTAAGCCAAAATGTTGTTTCATTTAATAAAACACAGTAAAGTAATACTAAATATATTTAATATAAAGCAAATACTACTTGACTACCCTCTTTCATAACTTTATTTCTTCCCCTTCCTGCCTTCATTCCCCCTTCTGACTAGTATTGCAAGGACAGTAGGTGATTATAATGTGAAGGGAATGTGTAGGTGCCTGTACTCCTGCTCTAACTTTGGAATCTGTGAGCCAGCATCAGCAAACTTTTGCAGAGAGATTAAAAAAATAACCAGCTGGGTTTCAGACTGAGACAAAAGTGCTTTTTCGAGTTCTCTGACAACTAAGGAGACTCAGTGTGGCCTTGCACAATAGAAAATAGCTGAAAATCTACCCTGAAGAGAGCCCTTAGAAATATTTCAGTCACGGAGAAAGTTTGAACCAGAGTGTGCATCCACTGTGAGATGAAGTCAGTGGAAAACAACAGCTACAAGTTCTCTCATCCCTCCCACCCCTTTCTTTTCTCTATCCTCAGCAGGGTCTGACAGGCTTCAGGGCCCTGCTAATGTGTGTTTTTTGGAGGTAGAAATCTTTGAGACCAAGAGAAAAATTTTCTTCATGGAAGTGGTTCTCTTGGAGCAGTATAACCAAAGGAGCACAGGAAAGCCCTCTTCTGGAATGAACAGTTATTTTTAAAAAGGCAAGACTGAGCAATTAAGACAATGTCAGCAGTACACATCTTAGTGGCTGCCAATCTAAGAAACTGCTTCAGGAAGCAGACAATAATCCAGTGTGATATTCTTGATTCTTGATTCATTTTTCCACCCAAAACAATTTATAGATGAAAAACCGTAGTGCGTGGTTTCAACATAATGGCAGGTCAGCACCTCGCTTTTCTTTGGTGACTACATGCTTACCCCTTCCTCCCCCAAATCCCTCAGCATGCTGCTGACCCTGAGTTTGGATTTCTGGGGGTCAGCTGCCCTGCTGGAGCTGGCACAAGGGGCAGTGGTTGTAGCTGTGGCTGTGCTGCCAAGGGTGCTCTCCTGACATCGTGACTGACACAAATTCTCATTCACAAAGACAAAGAGTTAGTTAGCTGGGTTATGTAACAAACTTTTTCTGGTTTATAGTCAGTAGTTGTCAAAGAAGTGAACACCATAACATTAAGGGAAAAGGGCAAACTTCCTTCTGGTATGGTTAATATTAGATACATTTAAAACTTAGTGTGTGGTGGGTGCTTACAGACTCAGTGGTCAAAGTCCATTGTCTTTTTTCTTAATACTGTCTTTGCTAGAGCTGTGTGATGGAGAGCTATAAATAACAACAGCAGAGAACGCCTCTTTTTGACTGGATATTTTAATAAGAGGTGAGACTTGGCATAACTGACTCTGTGTAATTATGGTGTTTTGTAATTTACTGCCATCTTAAATTGGCACATCACCTTTACAATGTTGTAAAATGTGATTGAAAATTCAGTCTCTACTATTTAGAGTGAAAACAAAATGAGACATTTATTGTGATACTTATGGGACAAAATACAGACTAATAATACATGCACTCCATTCTATTAGTTTTATAAACTTATTTCACCAAATGAAATAAATACATAAAAATCTGATTTAATTTTTTTTATCTTGTTGATTTTTTATGCTTGTTAATCTGAATAAGGAGTTTCAAATGAACAGCTATTATAATCTTAATAGCAAAAGATTGATTATAAAAATTTTTTTGCTTTATCACTTTAAGCTGTGAACTTTGCTTACAAAATCAAAACAAATATGAATTGGGTGTACCTAATATGAGCATTTACCTCATTAAAACATGCTTCAGCTTGTAGTGCAAACAGAATGAAGCAAAGAGAAAGCATCAGAGCTATCATTAGCTATGTCATTTATAGTTACAGAAGAATTCCCACACGTTGAGGCTTAAAGGTGCCTAGTCATAACATGTATTATTTTTCATCCTACTAGAAGGAAAAACAATCCTGGTGTTAAAGTATAAAACCAGCTATATACCTACACTGCAGCTCCCATGGCTCACACTGCAATAATGCAGTTGTTGAAATATGGGAATCCCCAGGGGAAAAAAAAATACCATGCAAAGAGATCCCAGAGTTTATTAGAAAGCTTACAGTTTCTTCTATCCCATTAGGATTTTTTTTTCTTGCAATTCCTGTCTAAAGCTTGATATTGGACTACTCTACTTAGTGAAGGTGTTCTCTTTAAACTGAACTGCCTGAGCACCCTTCCCAGTGGAGAGGAACTGCTGCTTTTGAAGTCTGCAGAGGGGTTTTCAGAAGCTTTAGGCTTGAATCTGGCTTCCTTTGTTCCACACAGTCTGTTTACTTGACTGTAAATAAAGTACCATTTACAGACAGAAGTTAGGAAGTGGATTTTTACTTGCCCAACCAATCTCTCATCATGAGCATTAGGTCACAAAGTAGAAGTCTGTCACCAAAAGCTATCAAAATCCAGATAGTGAATTAGTTTTCTTTATTCCAAGATTCTTAAATTATCAAAGTTCATTGCCTGAAGGCAGCAACAGATACAGAATCGTTCCAGCCTAGAATATACAGTACTTTGAACCTAGATACTTCAATGACTGGCACCCTTTTAATGCATAAGAGACCCTCTTATTTTGCACAGGCTTAAAATAGGTTTAAAGGAAACTTAGATTTTTTTCTTTTTTTGGCTGCCAATGCTTGTTTCTTTTTATAGATACTATATTAAGGTAGATGTACAAAATGGATGAAAGATGTTCTCTATAGTGTAAGCACCATGTAAGATGGAGGAAAACAGCAGGAAAAATGCCTACTATATTATTGCCAGTATATACTTGCTAGGCCCAAGCCAGCTAAGATTTGTGTGGAGTAGATATAAAAAAATCTGCTGATGATTATAAAAATGTGAAATCTAAAATGTGACTGAAATATGCTGGAACTAGGTTCTTTTGATAATGTTGTGCTGAGACAGACTGTGTTTGGCAAAATTTCTGTGTTGATTTCTGCAAAGCAGTTGTGACTGAGAGGCAAAGCTGATCTGTAAGAACACTGCAGATGACAGTGTGTCTTCAGAGGCTGGGTTTCATGATTGCCTTTTTTGTTCTCTTTTCACTGTCCTTCACTGGCTGCCTGTCTAGAAAGTGAACATGATAGAGGCAGCTTTGAAGAAACCTGTGATCTGGCAGACACCTCTTCATTATTCCAGCTGTACATTTTTGGTCTCAAAGAGCAGTGCTCTGATGCTGCAGTAGTGCAAATGACTAAAAAGAATAAAATCAAGCCCCAGTGGTAAATGGGAAGAATGGATGAAATGGTTCAGTGAGAAGAAGGCATGGGTCACTGGGATGAGATAAAGGACATTGTTTCTGTGAGCTGTGATGAAGCCCAGGGTAACTACAAGGAGCTGGAGATTCCCAGTGGAGGCAGTCTCCAAGCTCCTTGGAATAAGCCCATCCTGGAGAAAACAGGGCCACAGAGAGTGGTCCGGGAGGTCCAGGGCTGGGTGCTGAACACTGGTAGGAGGTCAAGGGAGGAGGTGAACGGGCAGCACATAACCCAGCACACATTTTGATGGCCCCATCTGAATTGCCACAGCACCCCAGGGGAATTTGAACCATGGGGAGTTTCCTTCTGGCTGTTGGCTGTCATACCTGCTTCCTGTACTTTTACCCAGTTCTGGAGAAAATTTTTGCCCTGCCTGTAGCATTTAACAAAACTCTCACCTTGGACAGAAATTAGAAATATCTTCCATGTGTTTGCACCAAAATTGTCCAATGCACTGGGCAGTGTTACCATTTGGCTTGCAGTGTGATTTGCTACTAAACTGTAACAGTCCAGACAGTCAAGAGTTTTTCCTCTAAATGCCTGGATTTGGGGTCAGACTGGGACTGTTTATCATTCTAGATTGCTTCCATCTCTCAGTGTGAAAACCAGGGTTTATTTTCTTGTGCAACATATAATGTGGAGGGTTCTTCTTTGGTGTTTACATGAAAGATGGCACCGTGGTATAGTCTCCTGTGGCCTCTTGGGAATGGGACACTGCTGAATCATTCTTGATTTCTGACAGAGGATAATAAAAATTAAAACAGAAAACAACAACAAAACAAAAACAAACAAAACCCAATAAAATAAACAACCCAAACACCACCAAAACTAGGATATGACATGAAAAAAATACTATTGTAAAATAGAAGTGTATTAGATCACAAAGGAATTACTGGCAATTGTTGATTACTATCTCAATACAGTACCTTTTCTCTGTCCTCAAAACCCAGACATAAACTGATTATATGAGGTTGTGTTTAGTGTCAAAAGGTTTGCATAACAGAGTAATGAGTCTGTACACATTCTTTGCTCCAGTCTTAAATAGCTTGATTCAGGAAATACATTTATCTCTAAGGATATTTCTCTAGGAACTGTTCTTCTAGCAATGGGTGACTTCTTGCTTTCCAGAGGCTGACTGCAGATAGTGGTTGTTTGAGATAACTAATATATGATTTCCTGTTTTGAATTTGTGGTAAAAAGTAGTAACTCTTTTAGAGTTGTATTTAGTGTTCTGCTAGTGATGTTTCTGTTTTGAGTTCTGTGGGCAAGGGTACAAAATACATTGACATTTTTTCCAGGTCATGAACTTTGCAAACCTGTCATTGTGATTTTAATATTTTCACTATGATTTTATTATCATTATTACTATTACAGTTCAGCTATGGGCTGTTTCATTCTGATATAAGCCCTGTTAACCTCTCTTCCAAAGCTGCTCCTGGGACCTGGGAAAAAGTGATACCTACAGTAAACTCTTTGCCCATCAAAAGTACAGAAATGGTTAGAATTTGAGATTATATTTTTAAGGTGCCATCTCTCCTTAAACTGTCCTTGTTATATGTGATTATTGAAAAGGCTGCTTCTTTATGACACAATGACTCATAAATAACTGTGGTGAGGCATATTTGTGTGTAAAGCAGATAAAACTCATTCTGTCTGGGCACACAGGAAGGGAGGGGAAACATGAGGGATGTTTAACGCATGAGGAACTCTGTGAACCTGCCTCATCTGGGAACCTCAGGGAGCAACAGCACAGTGCAACCATTGTGATTTGTGAAATCCCCATGATTTCTTCCATGACTGCCATTTTTGGAGGGTTTTCAGGAGCTCTGAGGTATTCCTCAGCTGGGCTATAGCTTGTTCCTGGGATCCCACTGTTGTCCCAGTCCTTCCAGCTCCACACTGGGGAAGGAGTTATTTACTCACAGCAGAGTCCCTCAGGGGAACCTGGCCCTTTTCCTGCAGCCTTCCCAGTGGATATTCTCCTAGGTATCCACCTACAATTCTTGATCAGAAAAAAACCAAACCCCTTATGGATGAGGAGTGGACCCCCATGTCCTACAAAATCAACTTTGTCCCTAGTTCACATTGCTGATTCCTTCCAAAATGGCATGGAATGGTACACCATTATTCCCAGGCACATAAGTGCCCAAGCAAAAGCAATTAAGAGCAAACAACACAGCTCAGTAGAGTTGTGAGGTTAAATGTCACAATTTATTAATGCTACTCTACCTTGCATGTTTGTATTTTTAAGTTTTCCTGTTTGGACAACTGTTCAGACTGTTTGGACTGAAAACAAAGGCTTCTGGCATGATAATGAAGTGACTCAAAAAAATTAGGTTTTCTGATGCAGCAGATAATCTCATTTTTATTCCAGTGCTACAAACTCAAATATCAACAGTATGAGCAGGTACAGTCAGGGTATTTTGTCTGAGCACAGAAAGCTGAGATGAATGGAGAGGCACCCAGCTGGTGGATGGTCACAAGCAGTGTTCTCCAGGGCTCAGTTTTGCTTTGATATCTCCATTGCTTGGATGAGGGGATCAGATTTCAGGTGACACCAGGATAGGTGGTGGGAGTGTTGATGTGCTGGAGGGCAGGAAGGCCCTGCAGAGGGATCTGGGCAGGCTGGATCATGGCTGNTCTGGGGAAAAGGAGGCTCAAGGAGTGACTTTATCACTCCCTACAACTGCCTGAAAGGAGGCTGTGACCAGGTGGGGGTCACTGTCTTCTCCCAGGGTAACAGGCAATAGCACAAGCAGAAATGAGCTCAAGTTGTACTAGGGAAGGTTTAAACTCAATGTTAAGAAAAATTTCTTCCTGGAAAAGGTTGTCAAGTATTGAAACACTCTGCCCAGGGGAGTGGTGGAATCACCATCCCTGAAAGTTCTTAAAAGATTTGTAGATGTAGCCCTTGGGTATCACCGTGGACACGGAAAGAACCACATGAGGACACGCTGGTGAGCGAAGCAGGAAGAAAAAGGGGGCGAGTTTATTTACAAGACTTAGTTTTATACATTTCTTATGTATATTCTTATGTGTATAATTTTATACATTTCTTATGTATTATGCTTGTGGATTGGAGGATGGAATTCCACTTCTCAATCCACATTGGTCAAACCAACTGTCAATCACCTTTCTCCTCCCACCTAGAAATGTGTAAACAATGAAAGACAGTTAGCAAAACATGGCCATTGTTTACAGTAGAAAGTGTGATAAGGTAACATTTCTGACTCCAATATGAAGAACGTTACAGAAGGCTTAAAAAAGTCATCAAAACCAGGGTAACACTTGGGGACATGGTTTATTGGTGGGTTTGGCAGTGGTTTTTTTCAATCCAAAAAATTCTGTAATTCTAGTGTACCTTAGCAGGATGTTGATGTGTTTGCTGTGCCAAAAACTTAACTTAGACCTGGAGGTAAAGGAGAATAACAGACCTCTGAATTGTACATTTTGCCTCTGTTCAGTTAAAACATTCCCTTTAGTAACGCTGCAACTTTTGTTAAGGCACACAGTGAATGAGTGATTGATCTCTGCCCATAGTAATAAAACACGGGTAAAGAGTGCCAGAGAGGCATTTCACATGGCCAGGGTACTGTAGCAAAAAACATTGTTTTCTCAAGGAAGTGTCAAAGGCTGTATTTATTTTCTTCTGTTGGCCGAAGAAGAGCTGTGGCAGATGATGAGCCTTTTTCACTGGAATCAAAATTCTTCTTTAATTGCTTCTGTGATAATCAAAACATTTCTGTTAACAGGCATTCTTCAGAACTGCTGTGAAGCCTACAATGTTGGCCTCCTGGAAGCAAAAATATTTTCTGGTCCACCAAGAGAGCAGTTTGGATATGCAGTTCAACAATTTATAAATGAACAAGGCAAATGGTAAGCAGTTTGAAAGGCTTGGTTTATGTCTAGCTAAAAGGTTAAGTAAAAAATGTTGCAACACTTAATATTTCTTGTATAATTCCACATTTCATTTAAAGGGGTTCTGGCTAATTCATTTTTATTAGAGCTATCTTTTTACAAATAAATACTTAATGTTATCAAACTAAAAGTTGAGATATTCTAAAGACATAGGAATGTGATGGTTCATGCTTTTTTCTTTAACACCCTGTGACCTGAGGTCTTTCTTACGGTAATCTTTTACTTCATCTCCAATACACTAATTTCCTTAGGCTTACAATTTCTCTAGAATTTTAACTTGCATTTCATTCCTTTGTGTACTGGAGAATCTTTGTTACACTTTACATATATGTGGGATATTTTTCAAATTTAACATTATTAGGGCCAAACAAATTATTAGGTCTGGTGAGTTCTAATTATTAATATTAAATTTAAATTAAATTGATTGGATATAAATTTATGTCTGATACAGTATTAACTGTTTGCTTCTCAAGGGATGGTGTATTTGGATGTATAGGATGACACAATCATAACAAAGTCTTGTGTCTGCTACATCTCTTCTGCCACAAAATTTGAACTGAAATCCAGTGTTGCCACAATGTTGGGCTTGATGAGCAATTAGTAAAATATTTTTCCTAGTAAGAGTTTTAACATATTATTGGGAGAAAGCACATTGAGTGGAAGACACATTGCTTCCTCTTCTGCAGCCTCGGCAGTCACAAAGCTTTGTGTAAAAGGACTGTAAGTCTTTGAAAGTAGTTGAAAACTACTGAACTCTTCAGTGGCTGTTTGTGTGTACGTGCCTTTAAGTCCAGAGCAGAAAGCCACACCAGACTGTGCATACTATGGTATGCTGAGACACTTCAGACCTGCCATCCTCCACAGCCAGGAACTGTGTCAAACCCAAACAACCACAAATGGCCAGCTCTGCTTAAGTGACAACAGACTCAGTCACAGCACGTTTTTCAGAGTGAAAAAGTAAGATGTTCAAATCTGAAATCCATGGAAATGCACGTGAAGATGTGTTGTGTAGTTAAAGTTGGGAGAGCCAGTACAGAACTACTGAGGCAGAATTTCTTGGTGCTGTTTGTGAGGGCGCTGCTCAGGGCTGCAGCTCCATCGGCCACACACCAACACCCCCGACGTCCCCGCAGTGTTGGCTTCCAGGGACCAGGAGACACGAGCAGAGCTGTGTCCTCCGAATTAAAACCTTGGCATTTCCTCTCCCTCAGCTGGGTAGGCCTCCAACCTACCTCCACCCTTCAGCTGATGCTGTGGTGGCTTCTCACCACGTTTTCTGCCTGCTTTAATTATGTGTTTAGTCACCCACAGATCAGAGATCACTTAAAAAAAAACCAAACCAAAACACCAACTTCTGTGTAAAGCCATTGAAGGAGAGCAAGAATGTGTTCCTGTAGTGAATTGAATGGTTTTTGCCTCCTACATGGAAAAATTGCCCTGTGTTCTATACTTCTTGTGAGTTTTTTCTGTAAGCTTGCAGAAGAAGCAATAGCTGCCAGATCCACTTGAGCCATTTATGTTTTATATTTCCCTCTTTTATTTTTGCTTCTAATATAGAAACTCCTCTACAACCACTTTATTGGATAATGTGTGCTGGATAGAACAAAAAAGAAAGTAACTTTGGTGTAACTTTTCCTACCTTGCAGAATCACAGAATCATTTAGGTTGGAGAAGACCTTTATAACCATGGAGTTCAACCAATCTTCTCCAAATATAGGAATATTTTGAATCTGGTAAACTTTCCTGTATGTAGGCACTTTACCATTAGTTTTTTCACTGACCTATATCCAAAAATCAGGGAAATTTTATCAGCTTGTGCTCAAGTAACTAGGACTTGTTAGAGACTCTTCAGAGAAGAAAAGCCATTTTCAGTCCCTCACTCAAAAATTACTAGGCAGACTTTTTTAAAAAAAAAAAAAAAAAAAAAAAGAGACGGTGAATTCAATAAACCTTATTGTACTAATTTTCTTTTTTTTANCTCTTGTTATCTTAATTTCTAGGCTGTTTTCATTTTCTTTGAACAATAGAGCTTTCTCCTGTATGCATTATTAAAATACAAATACAAAGAACCAAACAAAACCCCTAAAACCCAAAACAAAAAACCAATCAGAGACAAAAAACCCGCCCAACCCAAACAGAACACTCAATCTCTTTCAAGTTGTTCAGTAGAGCTGTTTTCTCCTATGAGCAATGCAGAGGCTGCAATCCATGCACAGAGTTCTTGCTGACATGGCTGAACTGGGAACAAGATAAACAGTCTGAGATAAAATCAGGGTGATTTTTCTGTCTGAGGGGAGCATTTATCATATGCTTTTGTGAAGAGATTGTCACTGTGCAGCAAGAATGTGATGTACTTGAAAACTAATCAGACACAGAGAGCGGGGCTGCTCACCACACTGTGTGCTGCTGGGGTGCCATCTTTTCTCAAAGGAGGTTATCCACAATCTAAAGTCCACCAGAAATTCTAACACTTCTTAGATTTTGCTTAATAAGTTCACAGAGTGCTATATAAATTACAGCTTTAGGAATCCTCCTGTACTCTCAAAGAGTAGAAAGGAGAGATATAGAAATACAGCAGATGCCAGCTATATTATTCAGCAGTATGTCTAGAAGGTGCATCTCCTGAGGCAGTAAGAACTAAAGAAATGATAAAGGGAGAATTTTTGCAGAATTGGTACTGGTTTTCACTTTTGCTTGGAGATGAGTTCAGAGAGAAGAGGAAAGGCAGTTCAAAAAGGAGTGCAGGACTGTTGAAGAGTCTGGTGCATGTTGGGATGCTGTGACACAAACTACCAAGGAAGATTTTTTGTGTTAGAGACAGATGATCCAGGATAATTGAGCACTGGTCCACTGTGTACTGATAAGCATGTGGTTCTCATAAAAAAGGACAAACTTGCAAGTCAAGCACAGCTCAAGCTTTTCATAGTGTCTGGTCTGATTTTTGAAATGGGAGCTCTTTAATGAACTCGAGGAAAATTGTGACTACCAATGAAACTCATCAAATGAAAAAGCAGTTCACCACACAAGTAATTAGCCACCACAGAAACATAATTCTGTTTATGCTGTAGTTCTCCCTGTCAAGAGGTCACCTGCACTTTAATCTTAAATTGAGACTAAAATTTCTGTTATATAAACATAATCTTTTAGAAAGCCAGACTGTACCCTGTCAAGTTCATCTTGAACGTGCATTCCCTGAACAGCAGCTGACATTACATTCTTCAGATATAACAGTACTTACTCCACACTGAGAGTTGGTTTTATTGTCTCAGGTGAGGAAGATTGAAATAGTTGTAGATAGTTGTTAAAATGCTTTTTCCTACACACATGTCTTCAGACACATGCTCAGCTGTGTCTGTGTGCTTAGAAATAGCAATTTTAAAAATTATTTTGATTCTGAGTTTATATAGTGTGATTTTTCTGTCTTAAAATATTTTGTTTCATCTCATATGTCAGTAATGACACCTTAATATACAGTGCACTTACTGATGTATCACATAATTATTGGACTACAAAAGTAGTTTTAAAAATCACTGTCTACTGCTCACTAGTCACCAAATACAGTGGCCTTTCTCCTAATGTTCTATGCTGCCTCTTCAGACCAATAAGATATTTTGCCAAAAAGACATGTTTCTGTATGAACTTCTATTGAAATAATTATGTTTTCAAAGCTTTCTGATTTTAATGAGGAAGGCTGTTTCTTTTGAGGCAGGTTTTTTTTTTCCTAACACAAGCTGCCATTGTTGCAGCTCTGTCTTTTCAGTATTAGAACTACTGCTAATGCTCAGTTCTTTACCCAATTTTGCATTATCTGACTGCATCACAGTTTGCCATTTTCCTGCTTGGAGGAGCTCTGGCTTGTTTTTTTCCAGGACTTCTGAGTTTATCACTCAAACTGTCTTGCCATAACTCACTGTAGTTTTTGAATTTTTGATTCTTGTTGAAAAGATCAAAAGTTTTAGATGTGAGAAGTGTTCTACTGTGTGCAGAGAAGCATTTATGAGCATAAAGAGTTTTCTGGTCTTCATATCAATTCACCACTTCCTGTAATTGTAGGAAAAAAAAAAGGCCAGAATATCTAAAAGGGTCTTTCTACTTTTGTTTTCCTATTAGCCATCTTCATGTTTAGAAAACAAACCTAAACACAATATAATGAAAAGCAAATACATGAGAAGAGAGGGGGAAAGAAAAGAAACCAGAAAATACAAAACATGCTCTGACAACAGCTGGGAATTCAGCCCTTTCCTAGGAATTCTAATTTTGCTTTCTGCTACATCACAGTTTGCTGGTTACTAGCTTTGTCATGCTGTAATTTCCCAGACATAATTCCTGTTGCACTTTGATCTGCCACTCCTGCAGCTTGTGTGGTAAGGCATTGCTGCTAAACTTCTTTTGATTTCCAAATGCCATCACTTTGTATATAGAGTTGGAGAATAATAACATCAATAGCAGTATTACATTATACTCTCTACAGTACTTTATAAAGGTGATCTACAAGGACATGTAAAGAAGTTGTGTAAAAATAAATATTTTTGTAAAAAAAATTAACACATAGCTGGAAAAGAGCCTTAAAAATATATGCATGATACAGTTTATTTGGAAACAAGCATTCTTAAGTATCTTAGTACTACTCTTGCATTTTTTCCTGATATATTCCATTTCAGTTTGTCTCATACATCCTGTCTAATTACAGTAAAAAAAAATTGTAGTTAGCAGGATGCTAGCCAGATACATCCTTGCTGTCTTCATTTCTGATGTTTCAGAAAGATACATGTGCATTTTCCCAGAGCAGTCTTGTGTAACTCCCTACAGTAATGGTTTATGTTAATTTTGAAAGGCAAGTAGGACTTTCTGATTTCTTATGTAGATTAAGGCTGGTATTAAACATAAGGCAAAGAATACAAAAGGAATAGAAATTACGTTACTTCCTAGAGCCTTTAAGGCTGGCAATTAAAAGTAGAGGATTAAACTTAGCATAAGTTAGTTAATATTTTTTTCTCAGGCATGTATTGATGACTGGTTAGACTAGTTAAGTCAAATAATGGAACAGGTTTAATAGCTGTGTTCATTTCTGAAAATCACCATCAGTAACAATCAGTTCTAAGTGTGAATTCTGTGGATGGAATGGCATATTTTGGCCTGCCATGTAGGTATGACACTGAAATTCACAGACTCTGCAAACCTGTAAGGAATACAGGAAAATAAGTTAATAAAATAAGTTCTAGTAATCTATGAGGAGTGCAAGACAAATGAAGACAAAATTAATTTTCTTTATTTGGCACTGATTAAAATTTGGATTTAAAATGAGAAAAGTTCATCTTGTTTCATCTTGCATTTTCCTGTTTGTACCATGCAGCAGCTCCAAGGTTAATTTCGGGGTACTAAAAGTAAAATTACCTTGTAAATATCAAGTTTTAGAAGTGATGGTTCCTTGGTATAAGCAACTGTCTGGATCGCAGTTAATGTTAAGGGCAGGGAAAATGGGAGGGCAAATAATGCCCATGGAATGAGCAAAAGCATGCATGCTGAAAAGGAGAGAACAGCTTTTAGCAAATGCTAAAACAGGGATGATGTTTGTCTCTAGTGTATGTCAGCAGCTGGGGTGTAGCTTGGAGTTAGCTTGGAGTAGTTAAACCCCCTTTTGATTGGTGTCAGCTAGTGCTCAAACATGCTTCTGTTCCTCTTCTTCTCACTCACTCTTCTTGTGAGTGAACCTGTGTGGTCTGAGCTCTCAGGACCTGTGGCTGCAGAGCTGTGCCAGCACAACACAGAGTTTCACAGTGAGTTTCATGATCAGATGGGAGTGGTTGCAGGGGGTTTTTCCAAGGTACAAAGCCATTCTCTGATGAGAAGGTAGCTCTCATCCTGCAAGGACTCTGAAATAAGTTTGCCTTCTGGTAAACTTAGAAAAAAATATACAAGTGTTTATAAATGTACACAGTGCAATGTTCAGCTTGACAGTTAAAGCTGGAAAGCTGTTCCAGTTTCAGATATTGCACACACAGTTGCTATCCGTTTTAAAACTGTTTCCTGTTTCCACAAAATCCCCTACCCCTTCTCTCCCATCAGCCCAGTTAGCATTTTATACCTGTACCTAATTCAAGATAGGAGACTGTAACACCATGTCTTCCTCCTGTT
This sequence comes from Cisticola juncidis, assembly GCA_013400215.1. Taxonomy (NCBI): domain Eukaryota; kingdom Metazoa; phylum Chordata; class Aves; order Passeriformes; family Cisticolidae; genus Cisticola; species Cisticola juncidis. The sequence continues at coordinate 863,976 of VXBR01007697.1, read as the reverse complement.
CTTCCTCCTCCTTCCTTCCACCACTGGCCAGCCCTCTGTGTCACTGCAAGTATTTGGAGATTATCTGTTATCTGTTGGCACAGGACCAGTGCAGCAGTGGCTTATGAGCTCTGTTTATTTGGTCCTGAGCTGTGGAGGTTCTGGTTTCCACTGTGCTGAAAAGGCTCAGAAACACTCATAAAATAACAAGAAAATCAGAGGCCTCCTCGCAGCTACTGCAATGTACATTGTTTTGATAGAGAGAGGAATCTTTATATGAACCTAAGCTGCATATTTAGAGATGATAGCAGTACACAAAGTCCTGTTCCTGCTGCCTGCATGATCACCCTTTTCCAACAAGGTAATTGAGAAGACTTAGGCATTCTTAAAATACCCAGACACACAAGAAAGAGAATCTGAAACCAGCCCCTCAGCTGAACTGATAAAATAATGTTATTTGTGTTTAATCAAGGTGAAATAAACTTTAAAAAGAAAATGCAGTTAGCAGTATTTTCTCTGAGCAAACTAGAAAGGTCTGAAACTCTTCTGTATCTGAAAGGGGTTTTTTGTCATAACCATTTTATTCACACTAGTAATAACATCACAGCAGTAAAATCAGAAGGATCCCAAGGCAGTTAATACAGAATATAGAAATTTCTTTGAAATATAATAATTTCACCATTTTTTATAGTATAGGTAGGTATATTTATGTTAGCTACCTATGAAATTTTAGAGAATAGCAATTTCGCTTTAAATAACACATTGACTAACTAAAAAAAGATGGTTTCTAATGGAACACAATATTCTGTATTGGGGCTGCATTGCTTCCTGCAGTCTCCAAAATGCATTAATTACTACCATGGATTGTTCTGTTTGAAAATAGTCATATTGCTGCTGGAGCAAATACCCATATTCCCTGCTTTTCATTGATCTTTTTTACTTTAATAACCCTTGAGATCATCATCTTTTGATGAAAAATAGATGTTTTTAAGGTGTCCTTAACACCTATTCCCAAACTGGGAATGTGACCTAAACAGTTTTGTGAAGGCTTTCAGATAAAAATTAAAAGTCTTGAGGAGAAGACATTAGAGGAAACCTTATGGCAAATGAAGAAATGAGTCAGAAAACATGAATCACTTTGTGCTGCAGGCAAAATTGTCCTAAGTATTAACTTTCTTGTTCAGGATTACACAGTCTATGCAGCAGATTGTTACTACCTGCAGTATTTTCCTTCTGACTCAGTGTTCTCAAGGTGTGGTAGTGCTCAAGCTCAGACATAAGTGTTTGATTGTTGCTGAGCAGATCCTGTAGAAAATGCTCCTTATCAGTTAAAAGAATAACCTGAAAGGAAGCAGTTAACCATTAACTGATAAAACAATAAGTAATATATCTCTTGATCCCAAACATGTATATATATATATAAATTTTTATGTATCTATGTATATTAGTACCTCCATTGCATTTCCTCTGACCTATGACATAATGTCACATTAAAAACAGTACACAAGTTTGAGGCAAATGAATCCCCAAAGGCTCTCCCATTCTTCCTCTCCACCAAACCTGCCCCTTCTGAATCCATTGCAGTGTATTGGCATGCACATACAGCTTCTGAACAGTTCTGGAGAGGACTCTGACATCTGAATGCCTTGGGTGCTGTATCTTGTGAAAGTCTCTGTATGTTATCTGTAGTGCGCCATGCAATGCTGCTGCTGGACTTTTTCAGTATTGTTACGGACCTAATAAAGTTCTTTTTCCTTTAGGCTGTTGGTTGGTTCACCCTGGAGTGGCTATCCTGCTAACAGAACTGGAGATATATATGCATGCCCTGTTGGTGTGTCCAAAAACACATGTAAAAAATTGAATTTACAAGGTACGTTCTAATAAACAATGTCTTGCTGCACTTTTTCAGTTTTCCCTTGTGTTAGTACAAGGCCAGTCTACCACATAAAAACTTTTCTTAACTAGCTGTCTGCATAATCTCAGATTCTGTGGAGGTGTGTGTGTGTGCTGCAAGACCTCCATGCTGATGAGACAGTTCATGTCTGAGCAAAAATTGGTGCCTGTCCCTGGACTCAGGCCAGGTGGTGGCAGCTGCTGGAGGCACTGGGGTCTCAGTGTCACCCACTGAAGCACCTGGGGTCTTTACCCTCCAGCCAAGAGGCAGGAGCACTGTGAGTCCCAAAGCTGGTGCCTGGCTCTGTGCTGGCATCCAGGGGCAGGTGGCTGAGGGTGTGCCGGTACCTATCCTTCCTAAACCAGGTAGGAGTGTGTGTCTGTGTTTGCAAACAAACTATAAAATGCAGTTCAAGTTTGGATACATTACTGTGAAAATACGAGGCAGCTGTGTGTGCTGAGATGCTGCCTTTAATTTTATTTGTGGTGCAGATAATTTCTGCCCTCTGCTGCCCCTTCCAGTTTTTCACCTAAAGCCTGATACAGGATCAGGGGGGTCCGGTGTCCCGAGGAATGTAACAGTAGCTACTCAGCTGCAGCTACTCAGCCGGCCAAACATATGAAATAGGTAGATTGTTTCTTCCTCCTTTTTGCCTTCAGCTCTCTTGAGTGCAGATACTCTAAATCGCCATACTTAATTCATGTCTATATTGAATGGTTAGCAAATTTCCACGCCCAAAGATTGGCTTTTGTTTCTTTTGTCTCAGAATTGTATGCAACCATTTGGAAAAGGTGCCTTAGATTCTGAAAAATCAACTTTTTGAAAGGAATTCTAGCTTAGTAAATTGCTTCTACATCTTATTTATTGTTCTGCCATTACTTAATCTTATTTCATTTCAGCTTTAATAAATATTCCAAATGTGACTGAAATTAAAAAGGACATGAACCTTGGGCTGACTCTGATACAGAACTCAAAAACTGGAGTATTTTTGGTATGTATCTAGATCATATGCAGTACACACAGAAACTTCTGAGGAGAATCAAGAAACCAGAATTCTCCACATTTTTTCTAAAGTCCAAGCTAAATGTATTTTATTATGCAGCGTGAATTACTATATCCCACTGCAATTACTTAAGGTCTAAAATCAATTGTGAAATGTATCATTAATAGAGGAAAATTATGAAGTCTTTCTTGTTTATCTAAACATCTGATTGTAAATAATGTCTCAGTAATTTAAGTCAGACAATATGGGCAAGAATATTTCCACCATTAAATTATTTAAGGCAGTCTTGTATAGTTCTGATTGTGCTTTCAAAAGACTTTATATAATCTCTCCTCTGTTATTCACACTTGCACAGGCACTGTTCTCCTGAGGTATCAGTATTTCTAGTCCCTTGGATTTGTGATGTGTTTTATTTGGTTAGAGAGCTTGGAAGAGGATGTATTTTCTCAGTGTATATTCCACAAACCACTGTCCTTCGAGCCTGCAAAACAGAATTCTTACTTGAAAGGAAGTGAATGCCTGTTTAATGTGCTTTTTTATGATCCTAATCATAAGCATGAAGACTGTTGGGGTGTAGGTGTATTTCAGTTTGATGTAGCCATGTGCAAAAAGTAAGTAAAACAATAAATTACAGAGAGAAGAGCTTTAGCCTCCCCTTAAGCTTTGTCATTTTTGTTGCATCTTCCTAGTAATCACAAAAGTATTCAAGAATTTATTATATTCATTAACATGTAGCTCAGTTTACTGAAGTACTTGGAAGTATGCCCAATTCCAACCTTTCCAGCAGTTCTTATGGAATTATTAAAGTTATTCATGACTTCAAAATATAGCAACAGTAATTTTCTTGACTTGGCCTTGATTAAAAAAATCTTATTCTCTCTCTTGAATAATACTTTTCATTACTGTTAATGTCTTATGCATACCCACTTTTAATCAGTATTAGTAACTGTGGTGTTTTAAAATATCTCATGCAGGGAAATTTGCATCAGACTTCTCTCAGTTAAAAAGTATTTCCTGATCCACATGTTATTGATTGATTCTCCTTAAATTGCATGGATTAAAAAAAAAAGAAAAGAGAAACACAAAAAGCCAGGTTGAATTCTAAGACATAAACAGTCACCTCTTCATCAACAGGGGTTCTTTTTTGACATAAGGAGAATGAGGTACTGGAGACAGGTGCTTATCTGTGACTCAGCCTCAACAAATACCAAAAGCCCCATGACATAGTTGTGGCAGGTACTGAACCCCATGCATGGACTGCCTGCTCGTATTTCCCAGCTGCTTCCAGCTGGGACTTTGCTCCGAGCTGTCTGTGGCAGCTGGCCTCTGTGATGGGCTCTGTGGGTTATTTCAGGGTTTCCTCCTCCCAGCTCGCTGTTCTCCTTCCTCCTGTGGCCCCTCTCAGCCTCCATCTGCCCGTCCCAGTCTGTGCTGTGCTCAGTCCCTGGGCTCTTTGCCTTTGGAGCGTGACCCAGGCTGGCATGTCTGTGCTGCAGCTCCCAAGTCCTGCTGGTTTGGCTGTTTGATGCCAGGGGATTGCTTCCCACAGGTATTACAAGAGCAGGGCAGTCATTTCCCACACGGTCATTACATTTCTCTGAGGCATGCTTAGTCCTGTTGGAGAGGTGCTGAAGAATTTCACTGATGGGTAACAAGGTTTTTCTGGATTTCCCATCTAAATTTTTATCACCTTTTTTACTGGGCAGTGCTGTGCCTTTAGTTGAAAAAATCAGCTCTCATCTCCCTGCATGTAAAATCTCCCTTCTCTATTTGACAGCCCACAACCACCTTTCTCCTCTGCCATGCTAAGCAAATACAAAGTTTTTTGTCTGAAATGTTCTTTTTTAAAATACACCTCTCTCAAACATCCATGACCAGGTCTATGCTGTATTCCACATGAGTCTTTCCCAGGCGCTGTATAGTGTATTTGGTATTTCCCCTACTCAACAGCTTCTCATCACACATCTTGAAGCTGTATTTTCTTTGCATGCTGGCTGCATGTTTGCAGTCACCCTGCAGTCATCCAGTGCCCAATCCATCTGCTTCTCTCCCTTCCATTCAACCACCTTCCAGTTATGTCCATGTTTTTATTGTTAGTCCTGAAGGGCAAGTCTACTCCCCTTTATAACATCCTGCCTTTCAAGTCCATCTGTCCTTGATATGTGATCTCCCCTTCAGTAATGATGCATCTTAAATTTCTGACTTAAGCAGTGGTAGAATATTACTTTCCCCCTTTTCTTCCTCTGAAGATCAACAAAGATTATTAGAACATTTTTGCTTTTTGCTCCAAGATTAACATCACAGTTTTGAACTTCCACCAATACAGAAAAAAAATAAAGGCTAGAAAATAGGCAAATAGGACGGATCTAAAAAGAACTTTAATTTTAAAGGCCAGTAACCTTCCTCCAGCTTCATATAGATGATTTAGTTTGTACCTTTCACCTCTCTAAAAATCTGTCTTTTTCAGTAAGAACTAGCCATGTCCTATGTAGTGACTAAAAAAAAGCACTTCTCTCAAGATCAGATAATGTGGATATACTTCATTTCTTATCTAGAAAATCCACCATCTGGTCAAATACCGTAGGATAGTTTGATGTTGTCTTTCACTGGGAAACCAGTGGGTGATATAGCTCATTTTCAATTTACTTTTGAATTTAATTACCTTTTTCTGCCCTCCAGTATTCTCGAGAAAAGTGTAATAGTCCCTCTTTTCCTAAATAGAAGCGGGTGCAAGCAGACTGTATATAGAAGGAAACTATGATTTCTCACAGAACGGTTGGAGAGAGGTTACGTAGAGGTTATATTTATTTCCTTGAGTTTCTAATGTTTTCTTTTAAGAAGGAAATACACCCACCAACTCGCCACCTCAACCCACACACACACACAACTCCCCCTATATTCTCACGGCAAAATACTGTCTTAGTATGTGGTGGACATGAGTACATCTAAAGATGTATAAAGATGTAAATAGCAGCTGGTTGATGCAGCTGAAAAGACTCCTTTTCACAGAGATGGTTTTCAGCAGCGAAGCAGGGTCATTTTCTCCCAAAGGAAACACCGGGAGGGTGTAGCCGGAGGGATGTGCGGCCAGGGGCAGACCCTCCCGCGGGTGTAGCCGGGTGGGACAGTGCTCCCCGCCAGGCGGGAGATGGTGCGGTTCGCCCTGTAAATCGGGGAGAATTCCCGTCGGGACGAGGCTTTCGGGGGGCTGCGAGCTGTCCGGCCTGCTCTGGTCCGAGCTCCGGTCACTGTCCCCCCTCTCTCGTCAGTGTCCTCCCCATCCTCTCCAGTCACTGCCCCCTCCGTCTCCGGTCACCGTCCTCCCACTCTCTGGTCACTGCCCCCCCTCTTTGGTCTCTGTCGTCCCCCNCCCCCCTCCCTCTCCTGTCACTGTCCCCCCCTCCCTTCACGGTTCCCCCTCTCGGTGCCGCTGTCCACGGGCCGTGTCCCCGGGTCGCTGCCGCCACCTGGCGGCCGCCGCAGGCGCTGCAGCGCGGAGCCCGTGGGACAGCCCGGCAGGGATTCCTGTCCCCAGGAGCTGCGGGACAGGGGTGAACCCTGGCCGAAGGGATTTGGCCCGATAACGCGTGAGAGCCTCGCTGATCCTGTGTGCCTGCCGTCCTGCTTCTGATGGTTTTGTGTATAGATATCGTGAGACAAGTATTTGTTATTTTTATAGTTTCTTTTTGGTTTTTTTTAAGACGTGTGGTCCCTTGTGGGCACAACAGTGTGGAAGACAATACTATGCAACAGGAGTTTGTTCTGAAATCAGTCCAAGTTTCGAGATCCTAAGAAGCTTTTCTCCTGCTGTTCAAAGTAAGGCAACATGTGCAAAACAGATTCAATTAAAAAAAAAAACCAAACAAATAAATCAAACAAAACCAGCAGATATTGTGTTTGGGACTGTTAATTTTGATTTCTTAAAAAAATGTATGTGCCAAAAGCAAAGTCATATCAAAGGACTGATATGTAAAGACTGACAAATGTGATCTGATTTTGATCCTAGTATGATCTTAATCCTCTGTATTCAGAGGCAATGCACCAGGGCAGGCTTAAACCCTGCTCATGCTCCTATTGAATCCTCATTCTGGCAAAGGTCTGAAGGGTTGCCTGTGTGAGACCTTAATACACACCTCTGGATTTAGCTGAAGAGTATATTTAGACTGCAAGTGCATTTACTGTCCACTTCTTATTTTTGTTTTAGAGTGTTCCTCTGTTATAGATGTTGTGGTGGTTTGTGATGAGTCAAACAGCATTTATCCTTGGGATGCAGTGCGGGCATTTTTGAAAAAATTTGTGCAAGGCTTGGACATAGGTGTTAACAAGACCCAGGTAAGTCAAATATATATTTGAGAAAGACCACAAAAA
>VXBR01007697.1:790471-856695 GCA_013400215.1 Cisticola juncidis | reverse complement strand
AAAAAAAACCCAAACCAAACCAAACCTAATCCAACCAATTTTAAAGGAAACCAAGCCAAATTTTGTGTACCTACAGTACCTCCCTCAAAGATTACACAGTTATCCTATTCAGTGCTGGGAATTTTATCTCATGCTTATCATATTTCTAAAGGGATTAGTAATTTGATCCAAAATGTACGTTAACTGAAATAGAAGTCTATGTTGTATTTAGGGGAGTTAGATTTCTTTCATGCATCAGATGTAGAAGTAGTTCAAAATAGTGTTTGCGAATGTGATAAAAGTAGAACAGATTTTTAATGGGCTTTTCGTACAACTCTTGCTTTCCAACTGCTGCATCTTTAAAACAGGAGTTTTTCCTGCTGGTTTACTCACTGATCTTTGAGGGGTTTTTTTTCCTTATGATTTGATGATAGTAAGGAAAATTTTATTGCCTTTTTTTGTTTTAAACATCTTCTGTCTTTGCAGTTGTCCATTTTCCCTAAACAGTTCTGAGAACAAAGACTGGGGCACTGGAAATCTCTCTCCCAAAGGCTGCCTTCTTCCTTGGGCTACTTTGGAAGTGAGGTGCTTAAAAGCTAGGCTTCCTGCTCAGTTCCTTCTGAACTTCACCTCTAGCATCTTCTCTTTTTTCCATTTTGTTTGAAATGCACATCTTATCATATGTCTTTAGCTTCACCTATATTAAAAAAGTAGGGTTTGCAGTGCTGTAAATTAACTAACCTTTAGGGCTTCCTTACAAGAGATCAGACTGAGGTGCTCTCAACTTGTAGAACTATTGCTACTTTCTCATTTTTCCCAGAGCTCCTTGTATTATTGCTATCCATCAGCCCTTCCAGAAGTAACCAAGCAAACATTTAATGTCTATTATTTCAGATTGTTTGCAGTAACATATTGTAGTCCATAACAAATGATATTAAGTGCAAGAGCATTTTATCTTTCTTTGCTTTTCAAATGTGTTAATATTAATTGGTTTTATGTGTGTTGAAAGAGAATTGTGCATCTGCAGCCCTTTTACACCAACCTGGCACATAAGTAGGCATCATGATTCTATATAACCAATTGTAAAGCATTGTAATCTAACATCATTTTTTATTGCATAGGTGGGTTTAATTCAGTACGCTAATGATCCCCGCGTTGTCTTCAACTTGAATACATACCAAACAAAGGATGAGGTTGTTAAAGCAATGGAGAAAACGTTTCAGAAGGGTGGAGATCTCACCAATACTTTCAAAGCCATTGACAATGCAAGGTGAGGTGCATTGATGATTTACTGTGCAACTGTTGTAACTTAACTTACATGGCAATTGGAACATCTTGAATTTCATTCTCACTGGAAGACCACATGCCCAGGGCCTCTGGAGTAGGTTCCCAGCACTAGCCAGAATCCATCAGGTACATTTACAGTGTCCCATGCAGATTGGTACAAAAATATGTAAACTAGAATTGCTGAAAAGCATATTGTTAACCATTGGGTTGAATTCTAAAGGAATTCTGGTACCTAACAGAATTGCATCTTGTGTCACAGATCCCTAAACATGACCATGTGTCAAACAGAGTGGACAAGGTTTTAGGGAAGATACAAAAACACTGAAAGAACTAAAGTTTATCCAGGGATTCACTGGGCCCAGTAACCTTTGTGTTTGCAGGTCAGGCTTTGTTTGATTGCATAGAAAATAAAACTACTTGTATGTTGTCAGTTTGTCACTGCAGCATCATGAGTATGAAAAAATATGGAAAACTTAAACCAGTGTTTATGATTCTGAACATGTATACAAACCAGGTCCATTTCTCAACAAGAAGATGCTGTTTGAAGTTTAATCAAGTGCAGAACACTAGGCCAAAATACATGCTGAATCAAATGAACTTGAGAATTTGGTTTAGGAAAAAACAGCTTTCAATGGAGTCAGTATTTGCAGTACTATTGAGAAACATACTATTAATTCTATTCCATTTTTGTCTGAGCTTTGTTATAGCAATACTTGGTGTCATAAAACTTTAATAGTTCTGATAAAATCCCCTTTTCATTTAGAAATATTTGTAAAAAAAAAAAAAATTGCTTTTCCTGGAATTTACATTTCTATCAGAAACATCATCCAGTCCTTCCAATGCTACAATTTCTTTTTTTTCTGCTTCTTTGGTTACATTTCTTATTCACTACAAAGGCAACTTGTTCTAATTCAGTGGTGGACATATTCATTGTGTGTATGTGCTGGGTTCCATCTGTTATGGACTGATGTGTGATAAACCCAATGTTTTGTAACAGGCAGTATGCCTTCTCTGCTGAATCGGGAGGACGCCCCACAGCCACCAAGGTCATGGTGGTTGTGACAGACGGGGAGTCACATGATGGCTCCAACTTGAAAACAGTCATAGGTAAATGCAATGAAGACAACATAACCAGATTTGGCATTGCTGTAAGTAATACTAAAATGATACATTATTGCGTGTTTGAAAGAATGTTTTGTTGTGTATGTCTGAAAGTGCATCTTCTATTTCTGGTGGTATGTAATATGGTATGTAGTGCACACATTGTTACACTGCTGAGACTGAATAAAGTCAAATTAAACCTCTGAACTGGTGGAAATACTAGCTGAAAAAGCAAGGCTAGAATCACCTGTGCAACTTCAGTGATTTTTCTCCCTTGCCAAGATTTATGTATTTTTCCTGTATGAATGGTCCCTTGCATAGAAATGAACTCTTTATAAGCAATTCAGTAATACGAATAAAGGTAACTTTTTTGTAATATGTAGAACATTTGCTAAAATAGTACAGAAGGAAATGGAATAGCACCATGATATCTCTCTCTCTCTCATTTTGGTGTTTGTTTGTTTGTTTCTTTACACAAGGTTTTGGGATACTTAATAAGGCATGAACTCGATACCAAAAACTTAATTAAAGAAATCAAGGGAATTGCTAGTCATCCAACAGAAAAATATTTCTTCAATGTGTCATCTGAGGCTGCACTACTGGAAGAAGCAGGAACACTTGGAGAGCGCATTTTTAGTATAGAAGGTAAAATACTCAACATCTTGGAAAAAATAGATCAGATTCTTCCCAGCTAACAAGCTTATGATTTTATTTAGCTTCAGTTTAGTGCAGTATTGTGAAAATATGGGGTAGCTGGAGCTGCAGTCTGCTCACCAGGAGGGCTCTGGTGTTCCCCCATCTACTCCACCCCTTATTAGCCTGAGCTTCAAGTTAATTTATGCAGTTTGGGGAAAAATTCCCCAGCTGATGAAAATTTCTGTCATGTCATGGGCTTCAGGTGTGGGGGCTTTTCCATATGCAACTAAACGTATTTGTTACCACCAGAAGAATAAAGGTATCCTTATGCTTGTGAGCATCACCTGTGTGAATCCTAAGCCATTTTAAATTTAAACAAACAAACAATAAAACCACCCAAAAAAACAAACCATAAGACTGGGTTACTGATCACAGAACTGAAAATGCAATTTCTGTGGTGCCTACCAGGCCTCTCCCTAGCACCACCCACAGTCCTGTGTATTGCTCAGAGGAAGGTGTTGCAGAGGTGACACAGAGATCCTTTGGCTGTCCCAAAAGCCAGCTTTTAAAATTAAGTTAAATTCAGGCCTTACACTGGAGATGTGTAACCTGCTTTCAACTCCCTAAGGAGCTTAAGGAAGGTCTGCCACTTTCCTATGCTAGGGAAGAAATCTTCCTTCTCTTTCACTTTCATTTATTGTTTGCTAGGCCCGTGCTGCCACTCAAAACAAGGGAATAGGTCTTTTTTGCTGAGTGCTCCCACTGAATCCCCATCCATCTAGCTTAGGAAATGGATGTCACAGTATTTTTCAAGACAATAACAATAGAAGTCCTATAAAAATAAAAATTCCTATTCAATTTGAAAGTTGTGAATATACAGTCATTGAAGCTGCTAATTCCAGGGTATTAGTGCTTCCTAGGAAACACAAAAAGAGACCAGCCACAGTGGCAAGACTGTCCAAACTGTTCCAAACCATCTTGACCATCATCTTCTGCCCCTTTTTTTAAGAGACTTATAGAGTGGCTCATGGCTCCATCTTATCAATTTGCCATAAAATCCTCCAAATTTTCTAGTTTACCAGCTTTGGTTTCCATTGTTTGCAAATACTTTAGCCAAATTTGTGGGTACATAGAGCCCCTGCACAGCTAAACTCAGAGGCAGCAAGACTGGATTTTGTGGGGTTATAGAGAGATAACCATATATGTATGTCTGTTTTACCAGGTACTGATCAAGGTGATACTTTCCAAATGGAAATGTCACAGGTGGGCTTCAGTGCATATTACTCACAAAAAAAGGTATGTGAGTTCAATTATTTAATGATACAAATAGATGTGCATATATACACATGAGTGTAAGAAAAGAGAAATAAAAATACAATGTCCAATTTTAAGAATTTTTACAAGCAGGAGAATATCAAGTTGTCCTTTTATTTTTTTACTTGAATATATATTAATAAATATTATTGTATTGTAGTTTTTTTTCATTTTAAGATGTGTTAATACAATGATTTTCTGTGATTTCTGAGTTCACGTAGCAGGAAAAATTCAATTCCATGTGTTGGTGACTAGCTATGTTGTAAAGCTGGTAGGCAGTCACCAACATCTAAATAAATCAAGTCTGAAAATAATTTCTCTATAAACTATAAAATTAATAATGTTTGTTTAAAGCGTATTTCACTGAAACATTAGAGCCAAAAAATCAGATATATTTTAGTGTTAATCAATTTTAAGATTACCTTTATCAAATAAGTCCTCCTTGTAAAATTCCAAATGTGGTTCAATAAGTCTTCAACTGAAAATACACACAGGTTGTTCCTTTTCATAGGCCTAAAAGATGAATTAAATAATTTTTATAAGTCCTCTGTATTTGCACAAATTGAAGTTTTAAATTATGAAACAGTTGATGTTAAAAAAGAAAAAAAAATAGAAACATATGGGCATTTTTTCAGGAAAATTACACATTCAAATTTATTGCAGTTTTCTATAACAGTATCTCAGTTTAGTGAAGAATTTTGATAACTTGTATAAATAAAACCATGTTTGTTTTTGTGTACAAGTACAAGATTAAGTTTCTGTATGAAGTATTCTATATAATAAGCCATTTTAATTTGGATTTTAGATTTAACTGTTCTCTCAAGAACATCTCCTTATGTAAAGAATTAAACTGTATCTATTTGCATCACGTGCAAATGACTGCATTTTATGTGCAGTCATTGTCACTTTGGTTGTCAAGAAAAGGGGCTTTAATTCTTTTTGTAATGTGTTTGTGTGATCTTCAGTCTTCTGAGGATCATGGGTGGATAAAATCATGGACTTAGCAAGCTCAGCCTCAGCATGGACAGAAATAGGAAATTATCACAGTGTTTAAATAAACCCATTTTATCATGAGTTGCAGTGCCATGGGAACTAAACCAGTCACTTGTCCTCTTGCAGTAGAAGGGTGATAATTTCTCCTAATAGGTCAGTAAAGTCCTGCACATGACTGGCAACTGAGCAGCTCCAGTCACCTGCCTGCAGGCTTTAGTCTGTGTCACTGGCTTAAACACAGTGAAGCAGAAAATTATGCATGGGACCTTCAGCTTTGCTCACACTTTTTTGAATCAGGTAGTTCAAAAATGTTGACTTTTATTTTTTAAAGGATGTTCTGCTACTGGGTGCAGTTGGGGCCTATGACTGGAGTGGAACAGTAGTTCAGGAGTCTTCAGACAGAGTCACCACCTTTCCAAGCCATGTGTTTGAGAAGATTCTACAGGATAGAAATCATAGCTCATATCTAGGTAAGGGGATGAAATACAAATGTGGAAATGTATGAAACCTTGATTCAGACATTAAAGAAGTTGAAAAGTTCTCCTCTAGCCATATTTGTGTAAACAGATGATTTGAGAATGTGAAAACCATTTTTGGTCAAAAAAAAAAAAAGTACAGTTAAACAGTTCATAGAATAAAAACTTGACCTTTTTTTTTTTTTTTTTTGTACTAATATCAAAGTGGTAAATTGAAAAAAAAAATCAATTTTTGTCACTACTGTGGTTTAAGCCCAGCTGGCAGCTAAGCAGCCACTCTGTCATTCCTCCTAAGAGGAGTGAGAATGAGAGAGTCGGAAGAGTCAAAGTGAGTGAACTCCTGGGTTGAGGTACAGAGAGAGAAAGTGACAGTCATACATGCAGGCAAAGCAAAACAAGGGATTTATTCACCACTTTCCATGGGCAGGTGTTCAGGTGTTCAGCCATGCCCAGGACAGCAGCTCCAACACACACAGCTGTGACTTGGAAAGACAAACGCCATCGCTCTGAACATCCCCTCCTTCCTCCTTCTTCCCCAGCTTTGGACTCTGAGTGTGCCACGTGTGAAATGGGACACCCCTGGAGTCATTTGTGGGCAGCTGCCCTGGCTGTGTCCCCTCCCAGCTCCTTGTAACCTCTCCCAGACTCCTCACTGGTGGGGTGAGGAGAGGAAAGGGCCTTGACACTGTGTGAGCACTGCTCATCAAGTAACTAAAACATCAAGTAACAGTGCTGTGTTATCAGCACTGTTTCCAGCATAAATCCAAATCACAGCTCCTCACCAGCTGCTGTGAAGAAAATTAACTGTATTCCAGCCAAAACCAGCATAGTCACAGAGACATAATAAATCAAAGGATTCAAAAAGTCTGCCTGGTGAATCATACTGATCATTATGAGTTGCTTCTGTTACAGTATTAGAGTGTTCTTCCCCAGTTCGATGTGGAGGAGAAGCTGATTGACTTTCTGTTGTTTCATATGTGCTTGCTGTTCTCTCAGCCTTTTCCAGTTCAGTTTATAGATTTTGAGTATTGCTGCCACTTAACAGAGATTTCCTTTATAATCTCCATATGCATTTTGACATGTTTTTGTGACCCAATAAAGCTAGTCAGTCTGTATTCTCAGTTCATTGAAATATTTTCTGTAAACCTTCAACATACTTGCTCTGTTGTTTCATCCCTGAATAATGCTACTACATTAAACATCTATGACTTTCTTATTCTTGAAGTTATTTCATAATATGTTCTTTGCAACTAACATACACTTTTTCCCCCTATGGCTCAGCATTACTTGCATCCAACAAAATGAATAAATCTAAACCCAACCAAATGAGCAGTAGCTCTTTTGTATGTATGATCTCTTCAGACTTTCTATTACTTATTTTCCTTCATAATTTTAAAAAGCTCATGTAATTTCCTTTCTCTACAAGGCAACTTTAGTGTATTTACTTTAATCTTTCTGGAGTAAACAATGTTGTAGCCTTTTCTTTTCCTTTATTTCCCTTCCACTTTCTGTCCTCTAGTAGGAGCTCTCCATACCAGCTCTCTCTCACCATCTTGCGGGAGCATAAGTTAAAGAAGTACTAGAACATCACAGCCTGCTCGACTGGCCCCTGTTCTGCACTGCTCCCACTCACTTCAAATGATTGTATTCTGTATTAATTAGGAAGGTGTGTACTTAACTTGCAGAATAAAATCTTGTTTAGTTGCTCATTGAACTTCCTGTCACAAAAGTTGTTTTCACCCTGTGTCTGAAAAAAAAATCTGAATTAGACTGGTGTGATATAAAAGTGAAGGCATAATCCTTTTAGACTATGCCCCTCATATTGTTCTGCAGCTTGCAGATCTGCGTATTCTGTCCCATTACTGGCATTTTGTTACTGAGTTTAACTATAGACTTTATAAAGAATTACTTTGTTTTCTTTTCTTAAATTTGCTGGAACTAAACCACAGAAATCCAAAGTATGTACTAATGCTAGATTTATACTGCTAATACATGTTTACGTTTTTGCAGGTATTAAACAATGTTTCCTGAAAGCAAACAAAGGCTAGAATAATGGTAATGAGGATTAAAATGTTCAAAGAAGTTCAATCAACCCTTCAGCTGACAAGCTATTAATGTAGCCTCTTCTATTCAGGCAAATCACTGGTCTGTGGTTTGGTGAGCTGTGGGAAAATGCACTGCAAATTTTGCAAAAGCTAGGTGTTCCTCCCTAGCCTGAAGACTGGTTCAAACATTCATCTCATATTTCTTTACTTCTTCTTTCCAAGGATACTCTTTGCACATTTTTTTTTCTGTCTCCTTTACAAGCATGACATTTTTGTGGTCTACATTTTACTGAATAGACTAAGCTATTGTCCATGTTATTCTGTAAACCTGCTTCAACTTGATCTGTGTGTCATTGTTCTCTCCAGGAGAATATTGCAAATTTTATGCAATAAAATTGCATATGTGACAGCATAACTTCCCATCTGGAATTGTCACTCTCTGCAATTAACATACCAGATTGATCTTTGTAACTCTCTGCCTTTATGGATAACCAACTGATAAATTGTAATTAATGGTCTCTCACATATGTTAAATGTTGGCTTCTATCCCCAGGTTATTCTGTTGCTGTTCTCTCAACTGTGAGCTCTGTCTATTTTGTTGCTGGTGCACCAAGATCCAACTACACTGGCAGAGTGGTGGTTTATGATGTTGATAGTGATGGTAATATTGCAATTGTACAGTCACAGAGAGGCGAGCAGGCAAGTATGTTTTGGTCATGAATACAGACTTTGAGGAATCTGTTTTTATTGACCCAGCAGTAAATCACAATTTGTTTTGAAAATTCCTCTTTGTCTCAAAGCATTTAGAATCCACTTGAACTTTTCTCTGCTAGTAGACTATTTCAATGAGGTTAGCTGTAACTCTTAAACAGTACTTTGAGAGGTCATCCAATTAGTGGTAAAAGATAATATACAAATCTAACTAATGTAGCCTTCTGTCAACAATTCATATTGGGAGAGACTCAATGAACTCTGTTCTGCCTGAGAAGTTATGAAACAGAGGACAACAGACGACAGTTCTGGAAGCTCAATCTCATTTCCTCTGTTTAGGAAGTAGGAATTATTTTAGTTGGTTTTGGTATCATCTGTAAGGCAAATCTGAGAGTAGATCAGAGGCTGGGTAATTTCATGTGCAGTTATTAAAAATATACCTCCCATATCTTACTTTCTGTTGGCATTTGTGTTGCTGGGTGGTAAAGCCATAGCAGCAACTATAGGACAGAAACAGTAAAATATGTGTAAGGATATGCTTCTTCCAGCAATGGAGCAGGCTACAGAGTAACTTAATTCATCAAAATTCATTTGTATTGGAATCTTACTGAGTGTAAGTTTTCTGAATCAGGTGCTAAAGCATTATTTACAAAAACCATATGCAGTGACAACCCATTTACTACTGATTTCAGATTGGCTCCTACTTTGGCAGTGTGGTGTGTTCAGTGGATGTCAACAGGGATTCTGTGACAGATGTGCTGCTTGTGGGTGCACCAATGTTTATGAATGACCTGAAGAAGGAAGAAGGGAGAGTATACATGTTTTCCGTCACAAAGGTAAAAATGGCTCAAGCCAGCATTGCTTAGGGTTAATTTCTTTCAAATCAGATTGGCCACACATGTGCTAAAAGGCCTTTGGCCTCTCCAGATCCCCAAAGTCGCTATTTGGTGAATATTTTTAAAGTGTTAAAAATATTTCAAATCATTTTTTTTTTCTTGCAAGAAGCAGAAATGGTGTGAAGCCTTCCTGGTTAGAGAGCTGCATGTGGAGGCCTTTCCAATGCTGCATTACGTGTTCTGCTTTTTAGTAGCAGCTGCAAACTTGCCCCAGAACTGCTTGTCCATGTAATCTGGGAATTAGGCAGCTGGAACAGACCAAAATGGAGCCAATGAGCAAGGCAGTGGCTAAGCACTATCAGTGGTCAGGGGTCTGGTGCTCTCAGTGTCTCCCTGGTCCTGGAGTCAGGCAATGTGCTTCATGCAAATATAGCATGGGCTGGCCATATCTCTCAAAAACCTAGCTCGAGGCTTTTGCTAATTAATTTGCCATTTGTGTTTGGTGAATGTATTCAATGCCTGACAGTATTCCCAAGACAGTTTTAAGAAGTGCTCTTCTACCAGCTTTCTGCATTGTTTCATAGACTCTGACACTGAATGGTTACCATAACTCTTGTTGTCCCCTCTGTTCAGTAAAGCTTAATTATTTTTCTGATGCTTGACTGACAGTGCTTTTTATTCAGACCCATAGTAGGTGTTTTCACAAATATGTATTAACCATACTGAGCCTTCTGGCATTTTTGAACAGTCTTTCATTCATTGAGTGTCTACTAAGTAAATTGGTATCTGACATCCATCAGAGAAAACAGAAATGCTCTCTTTACTAGGTAAATTGGAATCAAATAAATAGAGAGGAAGGACCATCCTCCTCAGAGTATCCTAATCCAACAGGAAACTACCCCAAAATAATTTCAAAGTAGATGGAGGAGCTGAAAGTTGGCAGCTGAAACTGGTCTTTTTGCCTGTGGTATCAGACAGGAGATACGAAAGAAGTAAAAAATGAAAGTGTTATTTTCTTTACTTTTGAAAACCAAATAAATTGCAAGACTTAAAATTATTTAAAATTATTTAAAATTTATTTCAAATTTAAATAAAATTCATTTTATTTAAATGTAAATAAAATCTAAATAAAATTATTTAAATTTTAAATAAGAAAGAATAATTAAAGGTACTTTTAATTTTTTTTAAATAATCTGGATTTGTGCAAGTATTCCCCATTGCACAAGTAATACTTTTCTAGTCAGTTTCAATAAATAACTTGGCTGTTATTTCTATAATTTTAAGCACAGTATGATAACTGAGGTTAAAAGTGAGAATGCTATTTGTCAGAGTTGTATTTAATCTAGTGTAAATGGGATTATTTAACTGTGAAGATCTCCAATCTTTCTTTCTTCATTGGCATTGGAGAGGTCAGGAGTTTACCATTTGGACACATGTTTTTTGAATTAGTTTAGTAAGGAAATTCCAGTTCTGTTTCAAAGAATTATGTCCAGTTACATAATTTCCATTCCCTCTGCATAAAAACCAGTAATCCAAAACTGGAAACTGTATTTTTCAATGTATTGTGAAACTTCAGAACAGTCAGATGAGGACAGGGAGGGCATTTAAGCTTCATACATATGGTTATATTTGCTGTTAGTACTTTGCATAGCATCCTTTGACTTTGCTGTGTAATTCTTGCCAAGACTTTGAGACATAATGCAAACTGAATGGGAAATACAATGGGGAAGGAATTCAATGTTGAGCTGTCTGAGGGGAATGTACTGGAAAACAGAAACAAAAAACAATGCACATAGATACTTGTCCTATGTCTAATCTGGTGCAATGATAGCTTTTTCTTATTTTTCATTTTTTAAAGAGAATCTTGGATCAACAAGAACTCTTGGAAGGTCCACAGGGGTTGGAAAATGCACGCTTTGGATCAGCAATTGCAGCACTTGCAGACATTGATTTGGATGGCTTTAATGATGTTGTAATAGGGGCACCACTGGAAAACCAAAACTTTGGAGCAATTTATGTATATAATGGACTTCAAAAGACTATACGTACCAAATATTCTCAGGTAAATAACTGTCTTGCATAATGCTGTATTTGGTACCTTTTAATCTGCTAGAGGAAAACTGAAGGGTTTCTGTATTTTAATTGGCTACTATTTCAGGTTCTTAAAGGAGTACTGTTATTCTCATGGTTTATTTCACATTTTGTTCGTCTCCTTCCATCAGCTATCAGCATATCCAGGTTGATGTTGTGGTGCTTGTAACTGAACCATATAGAGCAAAAACCTTAGAGCAAAAGGTGCTCATTCTGAGCCATTTTTGATGCCTGAGTGTGAAGTCAGCTAATATCCTAAAAGTGTTTGACACTCATTATTTTCAGGTTTCTAGTGTTGATGGACAGCAAGCAGGATTAGATAAATCCCAGCTCTGCAAATTAAAAATATGTAGTATTAAAGGGGAATAATATTAAAGGGGAATCTTTCACTGGTCTTCATATATACTGTAATGGTAATGTTATTATCACTTTCCATGCAGATTTTCTGATTGCACTGCGTATTTGTTAGGACTCCTTTTAAGCTTCTCTGAGCTGCTCAATGCGAGATGGAAAAAGTTTCCAGCTGTATCTGGCATACAGCAATTAGTTGATCTGCTCCCAAAACAGAAGAATCTAGTCCTTTGTCTGCTCCAACAGAGGAGAAAGAAGTGGTACAAAAGCATCTGAGAAAACACCCACAAATGCATTTTGTTTAAACAATACGTTGCATATATGGGGGATATCAATGAAAATCTATTAATTAGGCTACTATCTATGGACTTAAACGTGCTTTGGCAAACTCAGTAACCAAACTCTCTTTCCCAGAAAATCTTAGGATCGGATTCTGCTTTTGGACAAAAGCTCCAATTCTTTGGAAGATCAGTAGATGGCCATAGAGACTTAAATGACGATGGCATTACTGACGTATCAGTTGGTGCTGATGGAAATGTGGTTGTGCTATGGTTGGTATACTCTTTCTTAGAAAGGAAGCAGTTAGTGATTCAGATGCACCAGATGAACATGTAGTTTATTAAACAGGAAAATAAGCAAATTAAAAAGCTCTTTAGTTCCACGTGTTCAGCACTAACACTACCTCATCACTGATATCTAGCTAAAAAATAGTTTAAAAAAGAGCATTACACTAAATCTCTTTTAAGCATTTATCATTAAACCATTGAAAGCCAAGGCAGCACACAGGGCAGAGCCAGGGCATGTGGGAGGAAGCCAGGTGGCAGATCCTGCTAGGAGGGACCTGACCAGGAATGAGAGGGTCAGGAGACATCTGTCTGCTACTGTTGTGCAGACACATAGTCCAGAGAGAAGGGACAGCACGAGGGATTGGGACTTCATGGAGAGTGTTTGTAGAAGCAGGTTATAATTTTGGTAGCTGAGCCTGAGACAGATGAAACCACATCCCACACAACCTGCCTGACCTCTACGGCTGATAGGCTGATATGGGGGAGTGTTGTCCTGCAGGGTAAGGACAGAGAGCAGTAACAGAGAGTTGATACCTAGTTCTGGCAAGAAACACATTTTTAATGGCACATTGTCTTTGCCACAGAAGTCAGAGTACTTTCACAAAACATAAAAAGATTTAACAGAACCCAAATCATCTGCCTGCCTAAGTAGGCTGTGATTTCCACTGCTTGTTTGAGGAGCTAAATTCAGATGCTGTTTCCTTTCCTGTCTGTTGCCCATCTTCATGCCTGAGGCTCTCCATTTGTAAAGAAAAAAAATCACTGAGTTGCTACTTCTTTCATCATGAAACAAGATAATTAAAAATGAATGGTCAGTTTGGACCTTTGAGTACTACTGCTGCTGCTGGGAATTTCATTAAAGAAGATTATGCTTCTTGAAGTACCAGCATTTATTTAGATTTGATTAATGAAGATACTCATTCTTCTTTCACTCTGACATCTGGGCTGATTAATGCATTTTGTTTTGATTAAAGTGTTTGTTTTTACATGTAGGGTTCCTTTGAAACTGTTCTTCAAAATCTTGATTAATTACATGAAAGCTGTTTTCGGAAAAATTAGATTATTAAATAAAATGAAGAATTACCCATTCTTACCTTCCCAGAAGAGCACTAAAGGAGCAGAAGGTTACTTATTTGGAATATAGGCAAGGGCTTCATTGTATGATATCTTGAGGGATTGATTAGAGCATTAGGATGAAGACATCAATTAGCCATTAATTTGACATGAAAATACGGATTATTATTACTATAAGCAATGATGTCAACAAATTCATGTATACCTAAGGAGAAATAATTTTACCAGTACCATTAAAAGAAGTTTACATTGAGAACCAAAAAACTCAATACTAACATTTACAGATAGTATTAGACAACAGCTTCTGTGTTACCCAGTGTTCTTCAAAACCCCATGTAACTTTTGAAATATATTTTTCAGGTCAAGAGGCATTGCAAATGTGTCCATAACTGCTTCATTTAAACCTGAAAAAATCAGTCTGTTGAACAAGAATACGGATATAACTGTCAAAATATGTTTTCAGGCTACATTTAGACCTGCTAAGAAAAATAATCAAGTGGGTAAGAGTATTTCTGTGATTTGTCTTATACTAATTTCTTCAAAAGTCCATTATTCAAATGAGTAACGGAAATTTTAAAAATCTATTCGATTGAATGTCGAGCAGCACAAAATAAGTGTAAAACTTAAGTGCTTGAGAAAGTGTTTTTCAGTCCTAATTTGTCACTGACTCCATATTCTTTGGAAAGTGGGGAATTAACAGTATAGAGGAGAGCTGTGTCGTTGTCGTTCAACAATCCCCAAAAATGTCATTAGTGAGAAGCCGGGTTTTTCCAACCTTCTGGTTTCAAACCAGACTGCATATTTTTCCTTTCGCTTCAGAAAAAGAAAATCAAATATTTTCTAGAGGCTCAGAGCAGTTGTCAGTGAGAGGAAGCTTTTCTTTTCAGAGGAAAGTGAATATTCCTGTGACCAGCAGTGGGCTTCCATGAAGTTTTTAAGTTCAGTCTCACAGATAACACCAGCTGGACTGCTTCAGTGCTATGTAAAGTGCCTTTAGGAACTCATGATTTTAAGCTATAAAATAACAATGAACTTCCATATTAGTCACAAAACAAAGAGAAGGTGGCAGAAATTATTATGTGATTGAAGAGAATATGCAGATTCTTTAAAGCCACCTCTGAGGTCAGTGATATTGTTGCAAGGGCCCTTTTTCTATAGTAACCCTGGCCGTGCTGACTGGCTTCTTGCCTGAGCTGCAGGCTCAGACATCTGCAGTGGGGTTGGATTGATTGCCATTTAATGTGCTCCTTGCAGATCAAGACCTAAACCTGTCTGACTGCTTTGGAAAACACAAGAGAAAGTATTTTCATTTTGAAACTGCTCTGTGTTTAACTATGAAAAACATGAAATATTTAGTGTTGTTTAGAAAGCCTGGTCCCTATAATACTGAGCATACTAATGAGATCACGTGCAACCATGCTCAGTCAAAAATGTATTGTTGTTCTACTTGTAGCTATAAAGTACAATGCAACTTTGGATGCAGATCTCCAGTCCTCCAGAGTGACTTCTAGAGGACTTTTCAAAGAAAATAATGAAAGGTACATGCAGAGGGATCTGGTGGTGCATCATGAAGAGAATTGTGTTCATGATGTCTTCAGTGTGCAAGTAAGTTTAGTTGCAAGTAGTCTTGCATAACAAAAGTGATCATTGGAAGACATGAATTAATTTTTTGCCTGTAATGTGAATTTCATGCATGGTGTACTGAATTATTTATGTGTCTCAAATCCCTCCAGCTGAAAAATACTTCATAAGATTATGATTTCATCATAAGATTATGCTTTCATAGAAACTAAGAACTGTCACATTTGGTACTGATTTTTAGGATAGGAAAGAGGATTCTTAATTGTGTTGTTCAGCTTTGGTGTAATATAGAACCCGTGGTCAGTAGTTTAAGTAGATTTTCATTTCTCTCCGAGTAGACTCTTCTCTAAGAACTAAGACATACATGCAAATATTTTCTTCAAACTAACATTCAGGCAGACTTTGGGTCCATTCTAAGCCCTGGTACACCCAGGAATTAAATAAAATTAAGCAGGTCTCCATTTTTCTCAGAACCCATGACTGAACACAGCCCTGAAGCTTGCCTTAGGCCCTGTTGTATGATGCTAGGTCAGCTAGAAGACTTCTGTCCCTGCTCTGGTTTGCAGTGACCTATTGATCACTTTTCGTGCCACGTGGATCAGTGAGCCATAGGGCTAGAAGGTGATTCATCCAGTACTGAGAAAAAGAGGAAACACGGCATTTACTGTGTTCTAGTATTACTCAGGCCCAGATACTCTTTGTGATGGTAAGGCAGAGTGGAATAGGAATTTGACTTATGCAGCTAGGTGAGAATGAAAGCTACCTGGTGATGGCTTTTAGGACCAGCTACTACAGCTGCAGACAATCTGCATTCCCTAGCCCTAGCAGTTACTGTGATGTGTACAGTCTCCAGGAATCCTAGAAAAATCAGTCTTGTCATGGAAATTGCACTGAAAACTGTTAATCTAGATGAGCCCACACTAGTCAATCACACAAAATTATTTTCTTTAAAAAATGAAGCTTTGAAATTTTGCTTCTCCTTGTTTCGAGCAAGTATGATTTTACTGCTGGTTCTCAATTCACAATAGAAATGACCAATTTCACCCTGTTTTCTGTGCTGGCAGCCATCATCTCAACCATGTGTTTTACAGGAGCCTTCAGACGCAGTGAATTCACTTGGTTTGCGCGTTGACATTGGCCTTGCAAATCCTGGCTCCAGCCCTGTCCTGGACATTTCTTCTCCAGCATCTGTGGCCTACAGTGTAAGTATGCAGATTTACTATTCAGAAGTGCATGGCTGTACACACCCATAGTGTGTGTCCCCCACAAACACTCCAAAACAGGGGTACACACAAGTGGCAGCTGATGCTCCGTGTAAGTCACACAGAGGGATGTCCCCCTGGCTGGCCTGTGTTGATGGCTCACACACACACACACACACACACACACATCAGGCACCATGCCTTAACAAGCATGTTAGTTCAACCATGTCACTGCTGAGGTGAGCTCCTAGTTGATGGCAAAAATGAATTCTTTCAGTTTATTCTACAGTAAAAATGCACATAAAAGAGAGGTGGAACTAATTTGACTACATCACCTTTGTTGTCATTAACGAGTAACCTGTCTGTACCATTCTTGGATCAGTTGACATGTAGCAACACATTATTCAGTTCACTCGTTCACTTGTCAAGATTTTTAAAGTCCTTCAGAGGTATTTTCTTATCTGCAAACCAAGAATTATGTTTCAGCTTGAAGGTGTTTGCACTCCAGTGTCTTCAGATAATGTTAAAGGTTGAGCCCTGTCATTCAGGAAATGTTTTTGTTTTTCCTAGATTCCTTTTATTAAAGACTGTGGTGAAGATGAACTTTGTATCTGTGATCTTGTTCTGAATGTTCAGCGGAAGGCAGAAGACGGGTAAGAGCTGAATCAGTGAAACTGTTAGGGTCCAGTATTTTCAACAGTTGGTTTGTCTGGAGGCTTTGGATGAATTTCTAGATGACAATGCCTTTCTAGTTCAACGTCTACTTAGAAATAGCATGGATAAAAAAAGCAAGGGCATTTTAATCTAAATTTAATCAAGGAAAAGAGGTAGGATAGGAACACAAACATAGAAGCAGGACTCTTGTCAGCTTAGACCAACCCAAGTTTTGGTACCTTAGAGATGAGAACATAGTGAGAATTTGTATAAATTGTGTCTGACTGGCTGCTGTTGGGAAAGGGAGAACAATGGGATAGCATCAGCAGCATCTGTACCACCTGCCTTCATCCCTCCTTCATCCAGGGAGCAGCAAGGATCCTGCAGTAGCTGTGCCAGTGGGGAGCTGTGATCAGCCATTTGGGCAGCACGTATGCTAAGTCCATGTCAGATATATGCATACATGCACATCACAGAGATAAGGCTGCCCATGTGTGCTGCCCACTCTATCCACCTTCCCACCAGGGTAGACCCCTTGAAAATTCAGCAAATTCACTTTTTCAACACATAATCAAAGTCCTGCACTTTCTGAAGACAGTAATTCCATCTGGTTTTAGGAAACACCATCACAGAATTTCTTATGCCAAGGGGTTTAGAAAGCAGAGCATTTAAGTATGTACAATGTAGGAAATGTCTTGCTGTGTTATTTGTTGTTGGCTTCAGGCAACACATTTTCCTGATCCACAGCTGTTCTAGTACCTCTGTTTACAACAATGGACTTTATTTTCCAACAGCAAACAACAGTTTATTGTCAGCAGCAAAAACAGAAGACTAACGTTCAATGTGAAATTGAGAAATAAAAAGGAAAATGCATATAACACCAGAATCCAGGCTACATTTTCAGACAACTTGTTTTTTGCTTCATCTTCTTTACCGGTGCGTGATACCCAACTTCCCTGTATCTGTTACTGCCCCTGATTTTTGAGGTTCTCAAAGAATTTTTTTACCTTTCCTTTCAGTGTCTATTCCAGAAAAGAATGTGTGTACAAAACTCTCTCACAATTTGTTTTCTTGGATACCAGAATTATTCCCCCAGCATATCAGTTTATTTAGGTCAGGGAGAGGTATTTCCAACTCAGCATAAAAGCTGGCAACTTGTTGTCTTTGACCTCACCTCAGACATCTTTTCCTCACTTTAGGCCTTGGCACTCACATCTTCTTCTTAACTCTCAGCAACATGCCTGAAGCAGTTGCTGTGCCACAGGGAATTTGTGTTTGATAAATCAGGCATGCAGCATTGATGATGAATCCTTAAAGAACAGACCTTGGATCTAGAAACAGTGTTACTGCCAAGGCCATGTGTTCCAGCTAGACAGTTAATCACATCGACATGATTGCTATACCAAAAGCTCTTCCTCCAACAAATTTTATCTTAGACAAGGGGAAAAGCAGGAATTATGCATACTATTTTGGGGAATGCAGTATACCTATAATTTAAATTGTTGCTCCCAATTCACGAAGGATGAAATGCAGATTTCAGTGCTTGGCTTATATGGTCAGGCTCCTACTGTAGAGGTGCATGATAATCCTGGGGTGAAATCCAGAGCAATCCCTGTACTGAAGGGAGAGGAAGGATAGCATTCATTCCTGCCCAAGAGCAGCATTATTCTAAACAATGAATTGGCAAAAGTACTGCACACAGCGCTGGGGGTGCCCCTCTACCTCCCCATCCTGTTGTGCAGCAAGATTGTTCATTTCACTCCTGCCAAAAGACCACACTGGAGCTAGAATTTTCTTCTGCAAAAGCCCTTTTGCTTAGAAGCACTTCAGCCTGCAAGTGCAGTTTGGACAAATATGTGCCTGCTTCAAGGCAGGAAGAAAAACATAAACTGAATATGTATGGGTCTTTTTGGGGGTTTTGTTTTGAGGGTTGTTTTTTTTTTTTTTTTTTACTGCACAATTCATGAATGGTAAATGTCTACTAGGAATGTTTTTTACAAAAGACAGTGCTTTTTAATAAATTCTCCAAGGGTTGATAACTGGCTCTGGTCTATGAATTTGTCTTTGAATCAAGGATGATGACAAGCCAGTATTCTGTAAAGTAGAAAACAAACTATTATATATGGCAGATTTTCCTACAGAAACTTTGATTTCTGTAGGAATTCCCCTTTGCACACCAAATGCTACAGTGAAAGTACTTAACCAGGTCTAAGATTATGTAAATATGTCTGCAAAAGTTGTGTAAAAAATCTGTAAAAAAGGACTGTCAAAATTAGTGCTGGAGCTGACCTTTACTCTTTGGCCTGTATTCCTTCTTTCAAGCTCAGCACAAAATTCTAATTAGATGGTTACAGTCCACAAGAAATTGAGTGGGAATGGTCCTCGACCTGTGTTTCTTGTGACTTCCTCCTGGCCCTGCCTGTGCCCCACTTATCTGCTGCATCTGTAGGATTTACTGCCATAACATTTATTTTCACTCCTCCTCAGTATAAAACATATGCTGTTGAAAGTACACACCTCTCTGCCTTATCAAAACCTGATATTAAGATGGTGTTTCTGTCTGTTTTCTCTGCAGAGTGATGGGACTGAAGTCTCATGTCAAACAGGAGCAGCACAAAGTGCAGTCATTTGCCAAATAAGCTATCCTGTTTTCAGAACAGGACAACAGGTACAGCTAGCATGTTTAGGTAACCTTGAGCGATACCCAAACCCTTTTCTGCTGTTGTTTATCCCCAACCCTGCATTTATTGCTGATAAGAGTTTCTCAGATTTCACAACAGAGGCATTAAAAGAAGCAAACTAGGGCTTAAAATTTGTGACTCCCTGCCAGATTAAAGGAAAAAAGGTTTTCAAAGCTCATTTGTCACAACCCACAGCTTCCAAATGCTGCTGCAGTTATGTAACTTTTGGAGAGGGAAAGCTGGGGGCAGAGAAGCATAGAGCATCACATGCAGGCTCCTAAGAACTGAACACAATTCCCATCAAATCCCTCCTGCAGTGTGAACTTGGGGTAACTCTCTCACCTGCTCCCTGAATCTCATCTCTCCAAGAAAGCAGTATTGTTTTTAGGAGGAGATGGGAGGGCCACACAACCCTAAGGTGAATTGTATTTTTTTTTTCATATATACCATAAACCTCAGGATATTCACAGTTTCATGGAATCTCTTATTCCTCAAGGGCAGAGCAGAAACAGGGTTCTAGCCTCTAACTTAATCAACTACAGCAATAAGAAACTTGCTGGAAAGAACAGAAACATGATATTCTGTGGTGGGACATGTAGATTATTATTATTATTAATAATATTAATAATAATAATAATAATAATAATAATAATACATATAAAAAATAATTTTGTTTTGAATGTTTATGGAATTGCTCAAAGTGGATCTGCTGGAACAAATGGAAGAAAAGAGTGAATACAAAGTTTGTGTCAATGCTAGGGTTTTAAAAAGGAAGGAATTGTGAACACCTTTTGGTGCAGCTTGTAGCTAGTTGTACACAGTTTTAAAATGCAAATAATTCATGTTTATGTAAGAATGCCAACTGTTAGGGGAATGTAAAAACAAATAAATTCTGAGTTTTAAGAAATCACAGAAGTATTACACAGAAATCTGTGGAGTTCAGATACAGTGGGCAGTTCTAGATTGTTGCACACATGAATAATGTTCTTTGGGAAGTCCCTTGGTTGTACCAACTCATTTACTACGTGTTCCTTGTCTCTTTTGTAGGTGTCCTTTGATATTAGCTTTGATTTTAACCTTAAAAATCTTCAGAATATGGCACTTCTAAGTTTTCGTGCGTGGAGGTAAAGTACACAATGATATGAAAGCAAGTTAGACATTAAAAGCTTATTTGTATTAAACAGTATTATTACACCTGACTCAAATGTGTTTCTATGAACAGTGAAAGTAAGGAGCAGCAAGACTCAGACAATCAGGTCGCCTTATCAATTCCTTTGAGATATGATGCAGAAATTCACTTCACAAGGTATGCTGAACTATGTAAACAGACACTGTCATTTTGCCAAGTTACTTGAAGTAACAATCTTGAAAGGCCTCTAAAATATTGTGGCTTTTGTTTCAGAAGTCAAAAGAAATTCCCACTTAACCAGTAGCAGCAGATTTGTCTGTCCTTCCAACCAAACTTATATGTAAAAAATGTTGTGGACCCGTGTTTAGCTCTGAACAGTTGTTACAGATGCTCCTGTGAACAGAAGTGATAAAAAGGTCAAACAGTGCATGGGGTCTTGATAACACAACTTGTATATACTGTATAGTAACGTTTGGCTTCTTGGCACAAGTGTAATGACATGGGATCAAATCTGGAGTTACAGTGATCTAAACTAAACAAAAAAATCAAAAGGGAAAATGTGTCCCATTCAAACTCTCAGAATAGGAGGTAAAAAAAGAAAAAAAAACCAGACATATCTGCTGAATTTGGAACAAGAATATAAACTTTTTAGCATTTTGAGATAATGATTTGAACTAAAACCTGAGGTGCACCTGACAGATTCTCCCTTGCTGCAGCTCTACTGGCATTGTGAGCAGGCACCCTGCTTTCCCATGCACCCATCCAGATTCTGGTTCAAACCTAATCCCTCTGCCTGGTGACAGCTCTTTCCTCTCCGTGTAGAAGGCAAGTCAGGGCTGTTGCAAGAGGGATCCTTTACCCTGGGAAGGGTGTTTTGTAAGGAGAGGCTTTGTAACGAGAGCTGAGCAGGCAGGGAGAGAAAGACCAACAAAAAGCCTTTTAACACCATTTATCTTCATATAGTGCTCTTGAAAGTTCTGATCTTGAGGCCCGGAAATGCTTGGTGATTTCAGATGCACTCAATCAGTAATTCCAGCAATTTTAAACAAGAATTATTTCAGTTACAGTTTAATTTAGATTACAGCTGAAACAAAAATACATTGGTACTCTCAGATCAAGTAGGGTATTTGAATTTTCATTAAAGAAAAGATTCCTTTATCTTTCCAAAATACTGAATTTCTAAGCTCAACGTGTAATTACAATTGATGCATTTGGTAACCAATTCTTGAAAAAAGGCTTTTGCACCCCAAAGTGTTCAAAAATTAGTAAATATAAGAGCATATTTATATTTAAACAGTAGATATTCAGAGAATAATAGAAATTTGAAAAAGAGGGAGCTGCTTCAAAATCCACAGCAACAATGGATCCAGGAAATTAATATTTAGAGGTCACCACAACTACAAGAACTGTTGGCTGCTGTGTAGAATGAGCTGGAATACTGTGTGGACCACATTACAGAAGATTAGTGTTATAACAGTCTTTGCAGAACAGTTTCAGAATATTGGAGGCCCTGCATCATGACTAGGTACACCAATCCTGGAGTCATGCAGAATTTCTCAGATTATGTTAAGTGCAGAGAAGCATTTGAATCAGTGGTGCAAGTTCTTTCAACTCCTTGAAGAGGTTGCATGAGACCTTGCCAGAAGCAGCAGAAACTGCAGGAGCACCTGTACAGAGGGCCAGCTTCTTAGGTGCAAACTTGAAACAGCAGGTTTAGTTAGCTGCAAAATATGAACTGAAATGAAATTCTTGAGAAGTGAGGAATGGAGTCTGTAAAAGTAATTCAAGGGAAAACAAGGGTTTGAATTCAGCTACATCTCCTGAAAATGAGAAAATGCCATTTCATATGCACATCAAGGAATGAAGGAACACCTACTGCCAAAAAATGGTTAGTTGTTCTTGGAGATAATAAATGCATATTAAGCCATGGCATAACTTGGCTTAGGAAGTATTTACCTGGAATTTGCTCCTTCCTGAGGCAGGTAATGCAGCCAAGATCCCTTAAAATACAAGGGTTGAGAAAAAAGTATTGTTTTGCTGAAGTGAAATCTTTCTAGGGATAATATCCCAAGGTTCTAGGAGAAGATGTATGAATATGTCTTACCAGAGACTTCTGAAAGTCTCTGGTGCATTTTGGAAGGACTAGAGTTTTCAGCAGTGAGGAAGCAGAAAATATGTCATGTGTGTTTTCCTTGGAGTCCTTGTGAGTAAGCCCTTCAAGGAAAAGGCCCATGGGAAATCAAAAAGGATCCACATCACAGAATGAGGACCACTACAAGAAAGCACATCTGTGAGACTGCCCAGTGTCTTGGGTTGCACCACACACATTAAATTGGGATTGTACACACAGATGTTGCCCAGATTAAACAGGGAGAGCGGTAAAGGTGATAGATTCCTTGTGTAACAGGAAGAGCTGATGTAGGAGTTGTAATAGCCCCTATTTCTTGTTAACTCACTCACCAGTTGCTTTTTGGCTGCTCAAATTAGCCTTCTAATGAAAGCTAATGATGAAGAGCAGACACGATTCTGGGATGGTTTAGCAGAGGAGCTGCTCACAGGTAACCGGTAGTGGTTGTGATGCAGAAATGTTTTCCCTGCTTTTGAGTGTGGTTCCATCTGAGCTCCTTAAGCACCCACAGGTCCTTACACCATGTCCTTCCACCACGTCCTTCCACCACATATGTGCCATTCCACGCTGCAGTGGGCTGAAACCACCCTTATGTTACTTGGGAAATTCTGGATTTTTAACCCCATAATTACTACAGAAAGTGACCCAAAGAGGATTAGGAGGGCTATGTGATATGTACCATGTACATAAGCAGGGTGGTGCATGTGTTCCCACACCCAGCCAGTTACAGATGTACCAAGGGAGACAGCCAGGAAGGCTTTTTCTGAAGAAAAGTACGACTGCAAGGGTGAACACTGCAGTTTGTGCACAGAGGAGGAGTTTGCAGTATGGTCCTGAAACAATGCAGGGTCTAGAAGCCTGAGGCAGCCTGTACCCTGTACAACTCTCTTGTCTTGGTTTCACATGTTTGTTCCAGCTATGGGCTTCAGTATACCATTTTCTTAACCAACTTGGTAAAATTCAAACAACAATCTAAGTGACTGACTTCTTCTCTGTCTGTACTTCTGACCTGTTTCACAAAGGCATATCCAGTAACATATGTTTTCAAAGCAGCTGCCAAATTGAAATGTATTGTTTTATGGTTGTTAACCAGGCTTGCCAACATCAACTTTTATGAAGTATACTCTAGTCATAACATTCCTTCCACTGTGAATAATTTTGAAGATATTGGCCCCACGTTCAACTTCTCAGTTAAGGTTAGTAAGTCTGTTTTGTTCTGGTTCAAGAAGTTGCCTTAGCTCCCTCTTTAGCCTGCTCCCAAAACCTAGTTAAAAAAAAACACTCCTCCTTACATTGTCTGATTTTTGAGGCTTTTGAATAGGTCAAGTAAGAAAATAAATTTGCAAATAGCGTAAGTGATTGGAGTATTCATAAGGTTAAGGATGACATTTGGATAAGTAGAATGGGGGAGGGATTGGTCCTGCACTGTGTACATATTTAGAAGGTGGTTAATGCTTAACTTTAGGCCAACTTAGACTGTTTTTTCACAGAGTCTCCTGACACTTTGATTAAGAAAAACAAGTCTTTACAGGCTTGGACTTTGAAACTTGAAGTTTGGCAAGGGTTAAGGGCTCAAACCTGATGCAAGAATTAGCCAAATCACAGTGCTTATTACATAACACAGAAAAAACTTAGATCCAAATATGCAACGTGGAAGAATCTTAAATTATGTTCCATTTCCATTCCTGTAACTGTTACTCCAAAGGACTAAAAAGGCCTGTTGGCCGTGGCAGAGTATGTGCTTTTCAAAACATATTTCATGCAGTTAATATGAGCTTTGCTAAGAAAGCAGACAGGAACCTGGAGCTACACAGTATACTTTCTGCATTACTGTTTACAAAATTACTACCCCAGTGTCTTAATTTAAAAAAAAAAAATTGATGTAAAAGGAACTTCAGTTCTTCCATACACATCCATTATTTCTAATTTTCTTGCTGTATCAAATAATTTATGCACAGCTCCCTGAATTAACTCTTGTGTTTTTTGCTTTGCAGGTAACAACAGGAAGTATTCCAGTGAAGATGGCATCTATAACAATCAGTCTTCCAGAACTGACCAGCAAAGGCAACCCACTGATGTACCTAACTGCAGTCACAGCAGATGAGGTGTACTACTGAACTGTGTTTCGGGGGTTTATCAGTACTAGAGCATCAATTATCTCCCCAGTATTATGGCTTAGTTTAAGAGAATCCATACTCTTTCTCCTTGTCTTTTCCTCATACAGGGGGCACCACAATGCCAGCAGTACATTAGCCTATTCCTTGGCAGATGTGGAGTATCTGAATCTCTTCAGTTAGGTCTTTCTCCAAGTTCCTGGGAAAGTTATAGCAAAAATGAAGGTTTTGGGTGAGGGAAAACCCTTCAGGTCAATCTAGAGAGGGGGAAAAAAAATTGTCATAAGAATTATTTACTTCTGACCAAAACCACAGTTTCCTGAAGAATTCAGTGTTCACACTCTAGCATTTATAAGCCACCATCTGATCCCAGAAGTACATATTATTATGAGTATAAACTCCCAAGTAGCATGTCATCCAGTCTCATTCCTGCCATCTTTCCTAGGCCAGAGGTGTGACTTGTGAGGCTCAGATAAATCCACTGCAAATAGGGAAAAGACTTTATTCTCCATCTTTCACGAAAGAGAACTTCAGAGCTTCCAAAGAGCTGGTGAGTAAAACCCAGGGCTGCAGTAAGCAGGACCTTCTGAGCTGAGGGAAGCAGAGCTGATCTTCTGAGGCCATTGCTGTACTTGTGAGGAAAGCTGTGCTGGGGTGGCATTCCTTATTCAGAGAGCAGGAGCTTAGCCTATGGATGTTCTCCATACAGATACCACATATGCTTTAGCACAACCTGCAAGCATGTAATTTGTATGCCCAGAATGGCAAAGGCAAGGGCGAAGTCTGGATGTTGCAAGAACATTTTTTAAAGTGTATTTTTAATGCATGCTGTTGCCTCTTTTTGCTGTTTTCCCTGGAAGAACTGTAAGAACATGAAGTGCAGTACCATCAGATGCAAACTGGAAGACATTGCACTGAAGGGAGAGTACTTTGTGAACGTGTCCACCCGAATCTGGAATGGAACCTTTGCTGCCGTGAGTATCAGTTGCATCTTTATGGAGGATGCAATACTCAAGCATTTTCAAACTCCTGGTATTTTTCGAAGTTCAGTACAGGGACCTTACAGCCTAGAAAAACCTTCCTTGACTTTGTATTGGTTTGTGTTTCTCCAGATTGAAAACTTGAACCTTAAAGTAGTGAGGCTGCATAATGGAGGTGATAAAACTTCAGTCCAGCACAGAATCTAAGAAAACGCTGTGATAATGCAACCTTCACAGCTGAAAAAAACATTTCCTACATCTGTTAGATTCATACTAGGCAGTTTCCACAAAACTCATCATAGGACAGCAGAGCACAGTATCAGCTTGTAAAATAATCATGCTTTTAGCTTTTGAACATCAAAGTCTACATTGTGATCATTTTAAATCATATCAAAATACCAAAATCCTGTTAGTGCTGCCACTTATTTGACACAGAAAGTGTGGAAAATGTCTTTAATTGATTTTTTTTTGTGTTTATTACAGTAGGTGTCAAAGAAACAGTCCTTGCTTAGAGACCTACAGGATGCTTAAAATATCCATCAATATATCAGCCCATTTTCAATCACCCTGTGTCTTCCAGGATATAACTCATCATGAATTATCAGACTTTTGAAGTTAGACGGTGTTTGCTTCTTAGCTAGGCAACCAACCAAATGATCTTGGAGTCCTGGGTTTGCCTAATGCGTCAGGAACATGACGCAGTCTCCTTAGTGTGTCTGGCAGTTCTTGTGGCAGGTATTGACATTTAACAGCAGGGCTGTTGTCAGCTCCAGCATTCAGTTGTTAAAAGGAAAAGGTCAGGTTGATATTGTTAAATGTGTTGTGGAAGTGTGCGACAAAAAGCATCTGTCTGTCTTTAGGGTTTGTATTTCTCTAATCAGCTGGGTCAAGACCATTTGTTAGGGCTGTTAGGTACGCAGAAGGTGGAGACCTGAACAAAAGGTTACTACCCTCACAAAAAAGTGACTGGGAACGGTTTGTTTACCATCACTGGCCGATGGGAAGTTCATATGTCACAGTTCTCCTCACATCTCCCATTTTGTAATTTTCCATTTGATTGTCAAAATTCAGCGCAAATAATCTTGCAAGTACTCACTCAATCATGCATCATCAGCGTTTTTATTTAGTGGCAATCAGCCATTGTCCAAGAAGGGGATAGCAGCCTTGCCAGTATCTGCTAAGCAAAGAAAAGATGTGCTTATGAATTGAGGTGGTTTGAAGAGTGCTCAGGTGTGTTTCTAAACTTCCAGGTGTGCAGGACGCACCGCTTGGGCAGATGGCCACAGGGCAGGGGTGCAGTAACTCACCCTGCAGACACAGACAGTTTGGTGTGTTGGCCACTGCAGACCCACAGCTGCCCATGGTACCTGGCCATACCAGAGAGAAACGGCTGAGGAAGCAAAATGACAGGGCAGGCATTGCCTTTGGTTCTGCTGGAGTGGTCCTGTGCTCCCATGAACCTGAGGCCATTCCCTGAGGTGCTATAAAAGAGCAGCAGTGAACTGTCAGTGTCTACACAGCCATGCACCTCTCCTCCCAGTACATTCACAGAGCAAAGTGGGGTCTGGCACAAGGTCCCTTTTCAAATAGAAATTGGCTTAAAATTTTTGTCATCTTCTCCATTTAAGCTGAGAGAGTTATGTCACAATTTGAGACGTGGAGTGGAACACATAGTGAAAGGAAAAAATAAATGGGGAAAAACAGAAGCATTGGATAGAAGTGAGGGCAGGGGGAAGTAAAAGAACATCCAGTTTCCATTTCTTTCAAAGGCCAGAGATGTATTCCCAGCTGTCTTTTGTTGCTCTGTCTCCTTTTCTCACTGCTATTTTCCCCCATCTCTTCTCTGCTAGCAGCAGTGACAGCTTTGAAATAACTATAAAAAGGGTTACGTAAATAATTCCTTCTGTTTTGCTTGAACTGTACATTAAAGAAAAAGAAAAACCAGTTCCTCAATGTCATTGCTAAGTGGATTACTGATATATTATTACTTTGATTGACATGTTGACTGGGGAAAAATATAAAAATAATTTTATTTTCTTAATACTATGCTTTTCTTTTCTGGCTGTGAAGTCTTTATTTCAAGATGATAGAATAATTTTAGGATATCTACATTTTAATTGAATTGAGCTTTACAGTTGTTTTAATCTTCTCTTCCAGTTAATTTTCCAGACATTACAACTCTCTGCAGAAGCAAAAATTGATACATATAACCCTGAGTTATTTATAATTGGAGAGAATACCCTAACTGTAAGTGATAGTTAATTATATTTTTTCAACTTCTCTGACTGTATTAAAGTGATAGTATTTAATTTTCAGTGTCCTTTAGGAGTACATAACAACTTGATTATGTTGAACTAATGTATCCTTCTGACTAGACACAACTCCCTTAAGTTATTAAAATGTTTTTATTTCAGCCCACTGCTATATAAACCAGACATAGTTAAAGCCCGTTGGTCTCAAATAGATTGCAGAACTCTGAGAAAAAGTCAGCTAGAAATTTCTGCAATTCAGATAGCTTTCTGTTCATCAAAATATTTGGACTTGTTGCAATGGGATTAATTGTTATAGATAAATGAGCTCAGGGAAACATGTTCACAAATCTGATATAGTCATACTTACTCCTATAAGTGTATGGTTTGATGTTTCTACTCAAATGTCTGGCAAAGATCTCCAGAAAATAATCTCATTTGTAAAGGAATGTGGAATATTTTTAGCATTTTTAATAGCTGTCATATGGACAATATGGACACAGCTAATCTTAAGAGAAGTCTCCATACCACTGTTTTATTAGTGTAGAATTCTTCTTCCAAACTTTCAATTTGCTATATACAAACATAAAAACCACTGGAAGAATACAGTAGCACTGTGGTACTGCTGTAATAAAAGAGGACACCTTATTCTGTTAGTCTGTCTTGGGAGGAACAGCCTTCCACTAGCAGTAATATTTTCAGATTTATTCTTACAGGAATTAATAACTTTAACAGTCCTTAATAGGACTTAATGTTTTATCCATAGAATAACCGAGGCCATTAAAGAGCAACATACAAATTAGTAAATGAGTCAAGTATCTGTAAAAATGTGCAGTGTAGCCCATTCACAGGCAATAGGAGATTCAAATAAATGTATACAAAAGCAGTTACAGATTAATTTCTCACACTGTGTGATACAATCATCCAATACTGTTTTTAATCATTGGTTTCTCATGCATCACTCTATTTCTTGTGAAAAACCTCTAAATAAGACATTCTGTAATCAGGAAAACCTCCTGTGCCTGAAGAACAAAGGAAGTATGTTTTTGCAGAAAAATTACATGCCAGTATTTGAAGAGTTCTGAGTGCATCCATTTGGCAAGGTATTATTTCAATTAGAGGTGAAACTCATTACTATGCAATGAAAATATTCCAGGTAACTGCACAGGCTTTTTAGGTAACTCATAAACCATGTATTATTCAGTATTTTTCCACATTTGAAGAATGGTACTGCCAAATCTACATTACCAAAAGTTCCGTTGGCAATTTCAGGAGAATTAGAATTTAATTATTCAAATGATAGTTGACAAATAAAAGTTAATTCCTTCCCCAACCATTGACACATGTGCAGCTGGTACTTTTACACCTTTGAGGCAGTAGCTGAACAGACCCTGAAAGTTATCCACAGGATTCCTAGGAAACAAACTTCCAGCCTGATCTTTACTCAATGACCTATTGCCCTGTGAGAAGTCTTGGTATATATGCCAGGTTGTGGAGGTACATTCTCTCTAGAGCAGACACTTTGACACTTGGAGTACTCTTACTTCTTGTCAGGCCAGCAGGGAAGCCCGGGGTGCCCTTCACACGTTCTTGGGAACAGGACAGTGCAGAAGCCAACAGAGCTCATTTCCCTACTAACCCTGCTGACTTAGATGGACATGGTAGGATTCATCTAATTTAATATCTGCACTAGTCATCCACATTCTGTAAACTCTAGTCCCTGGAGAGAACAGGTATTTCTGAAATGCAGTTCATCTCATCCTAAAGATGATCCTGAAAATAACTAGGGTGAATTACACTTTTTAAAAAGCCTGTCTTCCTTTGGGAGTCAAGGAACTGTGTTGTAGATATAACAACAGATGAACTGAATCCCAGTCTCATGGTGTCTTATCGACACCATGAGAATGGTGTCAATAAATTTAACTTCAGGAAAGATAGTTTTTTCTTAGGCATCAATTTTCCTTTCCAATAGTGGCACTTCACTGTTAATCTAATGCAGAAAACATTACTAGGCAAACTGCATATTTGAAATAGGCTTTTTACATTGGATTAACTGGG
This sequence comes from Cisticola juncidis, assembly GCA_013400215.1. Classification (NCBI taxonomy): domain Eukaryota; kingdom Metazoa; phylum Chordata; class Aves; order Passeriformes; family Cisticolidae; genus Cisticola; species Cisticola juncidis. Next base: position 826,459 of record VXBR01007697.1, on the reverse strand, counting down.
TCGTTGTTTTGCCAAATAAATGAATATTGCCTTGTGATGCTATGTGGGGAAGCTGCTTAGGTATTTTTACGTAAAAGCTTTCACATTTTTTCCAAGCTGGAAAGGACTGCCAGCTGGAGGCCAGAATGTTAACCTGCTAGAGTCATCATTATAGCCATTCAGTTAGAAAATACACAAAGCCATCCCGCCTTGGTGAAATGAATACACATAACCACACCTAGCACAACAGTGCAGCCTTCCAACAGAAATTACTTAAATCACTGAAATGTCAGTCCAGTGCAAGTTTCCCAGAAAGCTTAAGATTAAATTACTCCAGACAAATGCACTGAACAACCACCCTGAGAAAATAAACCACTGTGACTTGTTTTATCATGTTTCAGGAAGGAAAAAAAACACCTTTCAGCTAACTGCATGTCATTCCAAGATTATATCCAAAAATTTGACAGTTCATAAATATTACAGCAACATTTCCCTGAGAAACTCTGTTATATGTAATTGTATATTTGGTTATACCTAAGCCAGCTAGATAGGGTATCACCTGAAAACTAACTTCCAGACACTGTATGCTCTTCTGGGAGCTCTCCGGTATTGCTTGTGGTTCACAAAATGTAGGTGTGCTAGAGGTGCTCCTGTTTGACCCATACATCCTGCAGATAATCGATGCAGTTGACCCAGGAGAACACACATCACCATGAGATCTGTCAAGTCATTAGTGGTTTCATAGAAGGTAGGAACAGCAGGCAAAGGAGACTGAGGAACCTGCTCAGCAGGAGGACTGGAACTTCAGCAGATGTGATGGTGTCTGGCCTCAGTGATTAGTACTGCCTCCTAAAGCTGCCCAGCACAGATAACAGCCTCTGACAACCCTTGGTGGAAAGTAGTGCTTCTCCAGCAGTCTGATTTTGGGGCTGTACACCAGGCTGTTCCCCACTGTCATGTAAATATGGCTGGTTTGCACAGTGGTGGTGTGTGGAACCTCTGAAAGGCCTCCAGCTCACGGAGAGACAGCTGGCAGGAGAGATTGGTTCTCTGTCTGTTATGTATGGCCAAGAGTGATGAGAGCTTCTGGTCCTTAGCTGGCGTTGCTGTGTGCCACAGTCCAACCAGGCACCCATGGACACCAGTGAAAGGGCTGTTATTGCTTGGTGTGTTCCAGTCATTGATCCTATGTGCTGTCCAGGCATTCTTGATCTTTGGTTTACAAATCCTACCTTATTTGCAGGTAACATTAATCCCTAAGACACAATCTCTCTGCTTTCAGATCCCAGTTACAATAATAAAGCCAGATGAGAAAGCTGAGGTACCAGTAGGTGTTGTGATTGGCAGCATATTGGCTGGACTCCTCTTGCTGTTGGTGCTGGTTGCTGTTTTGTGGAAAGTAAGTAGGTGCTTATACTCCTAAAACTAGAAAGGGATAAATATATTTGGGCTCTTTCTTTGGAATCTCTCGTCTCTAGTATGAGACAAAACCACATCTACAGTTTGGTGGTATGAATAATACTGCATTGGCATTACACCCTTGACATGTTTTAGAAGGGTTTGTGAAATGGGTCCTCATAGAAACTGGCAACATGAAGATGATAAATGAGCTGCCAGTCATTCAAATTAGGGACTGTGGCATTTACTTTCTTGCTTTACACTGTCTGCCTCCTTCCATAATATCCCAGCAGGACTCTGAAAACCCACGATATTCCCAGGGGACAAGAGTGGGATTACAAACAAGGTGGGAGATGATATATATTGAACAGACAAAAGAAAGGGCAAGAGGCAAAAGTAAATTACAAAGGTTACATTAAAAAAGGAGAATTTTTTTCTGTGTGCCAGGGCACTGGTGTTTGAAGGGCTCCTTGCACACCAAGGCATCCTGGCAATGTCTGTATCTCGACAGAGGGAAAACTGGCTAATCAGCACTGCTGCTCTAGCATTTAGTTGCACCAGGTAGGAGTTTAGGGCCCACCTCCTTTCATTTTAGAGGCAGGAATCATCTACAAATCAAACTATACAGGATGTGCATGCACACATGTGGATTTCTACCATCACAGTATTTAGTTTTGCTGAGAAATGAATTATCAATGACTGACTTCAATATGGTGTTATTTTAATACTTCTCACAGCTTGGCTTCTTCAAGAGACAGTATGAGAAAATGACACAAGATATAGAAGATGTTGATGAAATTGCAGAACTCACAAAGGACAAAGACTGAAGATGAGTTACATGGATACAGAGGAGATCTGAGCCACCAATAGTAGTTGTGATCCGTCAGTTCTTCAGCTGGAGTGCCTTAAAGCTTAGTAACATTTAAACATTTTTAATGGAAGTGTCTTTATAGATGAAAATATTCTACAGATTCTACTCTATTGTAAGAGTAACTGCAGGACAGTTTGTTTTTTTCAAAAATGATTTATAGTGCCTTTTCTTGTAAATTTTTGCCTTTCAAACAAACTTAACCCTTAGAACTGGCAGGTCCGGAGTATACAGTAACATGCTGTTCCAGCAGCCCTTCTCTTGATTCACTGCAGAGTGAAACAGAAGAGTTTATTTCAGATTATTGTGGAACAGCATCAGTTGGTAATTCAGTTGACAAGTACCACATGTGTTAAAGGACATTTTCTATTTAGTTAATGATGAATGTGTGGTGAATACTGCTTCCAGACTGGGAGAAGAAAAGTCATTTTCTCATTGACTAGCTCCATCCTTACTGTTTTAGAAAAATAATTTCCACCAACAAACCTCTGCTTTAAGTATTCTATAAACTGGGAACTGTGTATGATGTCTGGGTGCTACAGGACAATGGGTTGTGCAAAGTCTTCCAAAAGTTCACTGTATTTCTTGCACTAAGGCCACAACTAAATTACCGAAAGATACTGTTTTGGGGAAATACTGCCAAATGGTATGTATAACTGTCTTCTGCATACTTTCTCCCTGAGAAAAAAAAAACGGATTTCATAATCACTTACAGCATGTTCTCTGCAATGTTATTAGTTATTTTCATCTTGAGAAGCACTACCACTACTGTTACGCTGGCCTTTACACTCTCAGTCCCTCTGTCACAAGTTTGGCTTTTGACATAAATAGAAAAGACAGTCAAGTCTTGAAAGATTTTGCAAGACTAAGAGCATAGAGTGAATTAAGGGGATAGCTGACTGAGGAATTATGCACGTTATAAAAGGGGATAGTGAAGATCTAAGCTCTACAAAATGTTTACTGCACTTACTTCTTTAGCATCTCAGTGCCCTCCAGGAGACCAAAGTTCAGTACAACCTCCTTACCTGTCACAGTTTTTTTGGTCCCGCCTGTTCATGTTTTGATGAAGTTAACTTACGTTTTATACAGTGAAGTACTGTAGTGCTCTGGAATGAGCTCTTAAGCACAACACTTGTGTGACTTTGTGTTGGTTACACACCTCAAGTCTATCACATGCTGTTACGCTGCCTGGTTATAATGAAAGCTCAGTCTTGTAAAGGCCCATGCTGCAAGACTGGTAACAGTCAGGAGAATTGGCCTTTTGGCTGCCTTTCTTCCTCATGCCTGGCAGTTATACTTAAAATGGATTGTGAGGGAAGACGTGTCTGGTTTTTGTATGTATGCTGCCATGCAAGTGAAATTGATTCCAACTTGAGGTGATTTAATTGAAGAGTAAAACATGCAAATATGTCTGATTGAGTACACGATGTCATGGTTTCTCCCCCCAAAGCTAGATTGTCATTATGCTTAGGCACTTTTCCATTATTTTCTGAGGGACTAGGCTTAAGCACGTTTGAAAGTTTTACTCAGTCTTTTTTAATAGCTAATCAGTCAAAAGCCAACTATCTCTTTGGCAAATAACAGTTTATTTGCTGCAACAGCTGGATTATGCTCAGTGTAGTCTCAGATGTGTTTTGAATTTATTTTGTATCTATGAAATGTTATGTTTTGGGATGTTTTGTTGGGGGTTTTTTAACGTTATGAAGAACAATTCAGATTCTTGTATCAATTATCAAACATTATCAAACAAGATTCTTGCCATCAGCTGAGTCTGTGACCAAAACAAATATTTTAAAAGTGGGGGGAAAATAGCAATTGCATAAATCTAAAGAATAAGCTCCTGATTTGTAATTATAAACTTTGAGGTCAAATGCTCTGAGAGTAAAAATAAAAATTCTGTCTGCCTCAATTCTTATATAAACTTGTGCAGAAAAAAATAACCCCTACAGTCATGTATGTGGGAAGCTCCTACATGATCAGGGTCACGCACTCCAGAGCAGAGGGGGAATTTCACAATACACCAGATGGTAAAACCTTCAATTTCTGATGCTGCCTATAAGGGCAGTTGAGGCATTGACCCAGATTTCCTTCTTCCACCATCAGTGAGAGGTACAGGTCAATATCCAATATGCAACTTCTTTGGGGATTTCACAGTTTATCAATCAGGTAGCTTGAATCAATCAATTCACTAGTCTTCACTGGGTTATGTTTTGACATGGACAACATAATTGTCCTTCCCAGCCTGGGCACAATACTGCTTTTACAAAATAAAGGGGAGACATAGCAATGGGTAAGGTTTTTGTATCCTAACCACTCCGAGTTGCTAGTTTATTTTTCTTTTACAATTAATACTGAGATGGATAATTCAGTTTTCGTAATGAGTGAGTCTATTGCACTTTTAAGTTGGCACAGCCACAGATAATACTGGAAATATTATGTATATTTTGTATTGTGTGCAAGGGTTTGGGTTGGGTTGGGGTTTTTTAATTTACTTTTTTAAAGCAGCATATTTTAAATACTCTGAAATTTTGAGCTTCAGCATGTACTTCTGTTTGTGCTTGTAGCAAGAAAAGTCAGCAATACCTTCAGCAAACTCAAGTTATATCTGATTCTGGTCTTGAAATCTAGCTGCTGATTTTCTGAAGTACTAGAATCAAGTCCAAAGTCTGAGTTGGTTTCATATGAGCCTATGTGTAAATTTGGGATGTCCAAGAGATTTTATAATAAAGTTGACTTCTAAAAGCTAGCATGTAAGCTCTATGGGAGCAGGGACTGTATCACTGTGGTGGCCTGTCTGAGGGCCTAACAGCATTACTGCAATAAAACCCAAGACTACTGCTGAACGCAGACTCATTTATTTTTAAACAGCACCCTAAAGAGAAGCAGTGCTACTAAAAAAGCACAGCATAAAATGAGGGCAAATATGGCCTTGTCCCAGTAGCACACAGTGAGAACCCTAAGGGAATGACTTTGCTAGGTAGACAAAGGCACTGCACTTGAAGTCTTGTAGATCTTGTAGTCAGGAGTGCAATATTACCAGTAAGCTGTACTATACTATAACCCAGTTCACGTTAGTGCAAAATATTTGGAAAGCTCTAGCTGAGTAGATGGTGTTAAAAGATTACCATGGCCAGGCCTTCCTATAAACACGGGCTTATCATCAATGGTGTTTAAAATTAAACCCCATTTTGCCAGTCTCTGCACTATATCTATTTACAGAACTGGTCAGAAGTAGCATGTCATGACTCCAGCTCTGGCTGCACCCCCACCATATGTTGGAAAAGCTGAATTCAACTTTTCAGCAGGAACAATGTGGCAAAAAAAGAGAGGGACGAACTTCCCTCTATGACAGGAAAACAACACTGTCAGAAACTACCCCCTGAAAATTACACTTTCACTGAGCTTTTCATTTCCACTTTCAGCTCATCCATATTTTTAACAGTGGTACATAAACATTCAGGTAGGCTACCAATTTTAACACTTCCATCATACAGTATCAGATGAACCCAGTCTTAAGCCACAAAACTCTGTCTTTCATCGAGTCTCAGTGTTTTGTAGAATTAGAAGCCAAATTCATTATATACTGAGCTATGTATGTGCTGGTTGTGACTGGTGCAGAGGTACATTTCTTGACAGTAGCTGTGTTTTGGATTTGTGCTGGAAGCTGTGGATAACACAGGGATGTTTTGTCTGTCAGTAGGCAGTGCTCACAGGTTCAAGGCCTTTTCTGCTCTTCATCCCACCTCACCAGCGAGTAGGCTGGGGGTGCATAGGAAGGTGGGAGGGGACAGAGCTGCAGCAGCTGCCCACAGCTGACAACAGGCATGCGGAGTGTTTGGTGTTTGTCTTCCCGAGCCACTCACATGCAGTGCGGCTCTGCTTTCCTGGGGTTGACTCAACCTGCCTGCCGATGGGAAATGGTGAATGCATTCCTTGTTTTACTTTGCTTGCATGAGCAGTTTTTAATTTCCCTGTTAAACTGTCTTCCATCTCAACCCACAAGATTTCTCACTTTTCCTATTCCCTCCCCCATTCCACAAATGGCACAGTGAATGAATGGCTGGGTGGAGCTCAGTTGCTGAGTGGGGTTAAAGCACATCCAAAACTGAACTACAACAAAAGTTTGCAAATTAAAGACTAAAAAAAATGAAGGTATGAAAATGCATCTCAAAATCTAACTGCCTCAATTTTTTATTGCCTGTGAAAGTAAATTCAGTGTACATTTTCACAGCTTTAGAAAGATTTAGTCCTATATTTTAAGTGAACCTTTCTGTTCTCAGTTAATTGGTCAATTATTTGTATGCAGTCACAGCCTTTAGTAAGCTAACAGTTTTTAAAACGTACTGGCCTCTTAAAATAGTCAAAATGGAACTCATAAAAAGAACTATAAAGATACATCATCGTGCTAATTTTTGTAACACTTGGTAAGATCAAATTTTATGATGTGTTTGTTTTTCAAAAAACAGGCCTAAGGTACTCAAAGAAACTGGTAATTTATAGTCATCAGCCTATTCTGAACTCTTTGCAATCACCTCCACAGGACACTTATTTGTACTTAATGGCACTTAATGCACAAGACTGTTTTTCACAACATTTTAAGAGGGAAAGGGCAGCACTGTCTGCTTTAACATACAATTTGTTAATAATTAAATTTAGTAGTTCTTTCTTTTTAATGTTTCCAAAGCAACAAATGAATGTGTTACTCTATAAAACTGCAACTTACTTGGAACAGCTGTGCATAAAGTGAGCAGAGAGAAAGGCCAAAAATCCAGTTCGAAGTTGAGCAACCTAAGGGCTTCACTCCCGAGTGCAGCAGTGGCCCTTTCAGGAGCAACAGCCGAAGCTGCATTTCCCAGCACGGCCAGCACCTGAGCGGCCAGGAGCCGCTCCTGCTGCTCAGCCACCTCTCGGCTGCCATCTCCTGGGAAGGCGCCTTATAAAAACAACCCCCTTCCTCCCCCGCCCGTCATTCCATGACAATCCTGCAGTTACTGTTTTCATCGTATGCAACAGGCTGAGCTTCTCTTGAGAAGGGAGCACAATGCTCAAAATCAGGAAAGGAAACTCTTAAAATCAATTAGTGCTGGTACATGGATGTTCGGTCAGACAAAGGGGTTGGATCAGTGTATTCAAATTTTGCCAGCCAAGACTAAGGCATCTTTTCAGAAGGACAAATTATCGCTCTGAAGACATGCACTTCCCTTCCACAGAGAGTTCTCACTTGGCAGATCTCTACAGGAATCACATGGTGACTCTGGATCTGCAGCATTTGTTTCTGGGAACATCCCTCTGTACCAGAGCCACCAACTCAATGCAGCTGGTCTCATGGAGAGGTGGAATTACCCTTCCCTATGGAGAAAGGAAGAGAAACAGCTGGACTCATTTCAGAAAGGTGGATCTTCCTTGTAGATAGACAGATCTGCAGCTGCCTATCATCCCACTTAATGGACCTCACCATATCAGAGTAGCCCTCATCCAGGACTGTAGTTCTGCACATGTGGACAGAACAGGCACAGCCACATCTTTTCCTAACACGGTGAGACACAGCTGGGATTCATCCCCTGGCCTGACAATTTGGAAACACTTCTGGGTCACTTCAGACACAGCTTAAGCATTGATCTCAGAACACAGTAATCTGTCCTCTTATAATACTGCCCTAGCAGAGAGGGTAGCCCTACAGAGAGAGACAGAACACGGAGTTCAGAACATGGACTTAAATTTCAGTGAGATACATTTTACCTCTAATTAGCACACCATCCCTCCCAGAGACATTTCCATTTCGCTTTTACATGCCAGCTGAGGAATCCAAAGTTACACAAGACTGATATATCATTGTTCCAGAACAAAGCAGTACTTGCCTCATGCACAGCTAGGGACAAAAAATGACATTTCATTGTCTTTACCATGGCAGCATACACACATTGTAACACTCAGCTGTGACTCAGTAGAACATCTCTTCCATTCATTGTTCCTGGTCACTGTGGGGAAGTACACAATTATTCTCTTCTTTTCTGCACCCTCCTTCTCAGCTGCATTGCTGATGGGGAAGGTGCACTTAAGGTCACCCTGGAGAAATCTTCCAGGAGACTGCAGTGTTCGAAAGACTCTAAAGAGACACTACTGCAACTCAGGAATTGCCCCTGATCATGGGGTCCTAAGTAGAATTTAACTGATTTAAATACCACTGTTTTCTTGTATCAGAGCACAGCACTAGTATGGAAGCACCGGATAAGTTTTACTTCATTCATAAACTATCTACTGAAAAACAAGGTAAACATTTATTTTTGTGAACTTAATACACTAATTAGTTGCATCTTAACAGCAAACGTGAACATGAAAAAATTAATACCAAGTATGAAAAAGTTCATATATTTCTTTATCTTCTAAAGTGAAAAATTCTTTCACAGAGCAAATGATTGTGCTCAGTAGTCTGCACAATTCTTAGCAAAAATTACATTCAAACAGCAGAGGGCTTCTCTCCAACCTCCAAAACAAAGGAAAACTCAGTCTTGTACTTGACCAGCTCTGCCTAGATAATAGGGCCCACATGGTTTGTACACTGTGTATCTGTAAGCACTCAAGGAGCAGCTGGTGTCATGCAGAGGAAGAACTGACTTCCACTCAGGAAAAGTCCATCAATATGTTAATAAGCACAGTTTAACTGTTTCTGCTGGAAGCTATATGTTTCCTTACAATTCACTTAATTCAGATACAGTAACTAAGTATTAAAAGTGATTAAAATTCATGTGGGAAAAAGATGATCATCACCTATTTTCCTCATTCTACTTTGCACAGCTAGAAGTTGTAAATAGATTTTTGCTGCGGACACAATTAAAATGGAATATACAGCTGAGGCTTCCTCTCAGTGAGTGATATAATGATTACAGAATCAAAAACTGGTTTGGGTTAGAAGGGACCTTACAGATCATCCAGTTGCAACCATCCTGCTATAGGCTGGGATACCTTCCACTAGACCAGGTCAGAGCTCCATCCAGCCTGGCCTTGAACACTTACAGGGATAGGGCATCCACAGCTTCTCTGGGCAGCCTGTGCCAGTGCCTCACCACCCTCACAGTGAAGAACTTCCTCCTAATATCTGATCTAAACCTACCCTCACTACAGCTTGAAGCCATTGCCCCTTCTCCTACCACTACATGTTTTTGTGACAGTTGCCCCTCCAAACTTCTTGTAAGTCCCATTTAAGTACTGAGAGGTGACATTAGGTCTCCCTGAAGCCTTCTGCAACCCCAGCTCTGAGCCTGTCTTCGTAGCAGAGGTGTTCTAGTCCTCTGGTGAACTTAGTGGCCCTCTTCTGGACTCATTCCAACAAAATTACATCCTTCTTGCATTAGGGACTCCGGAACGGGACGTAGTGCTGGGTCTCGAGGGCACAGCAGAGGAGCAGAATCAAACCCTTTGACCTGCTGGCCCAGCAGTTTTTGATGCAGCCTAGGACACAGCCAGCTTTCTGGGCTGCAAGTGCACATTGCCAGCTCATACTGAGCTTTTTGTTCACAAACACCCTCAAGTGCTTCTCCCCAGGGCTAATCTTCATCTATTCTCCCTCCAGCTTGTACGCGTGCTTGGGACTGTCCTGACTCAGGAGTATGACCTTGCACCTGGATTATAAATAACTATATATGATATAGGAACATATATATTAGCAACTGAGCAAATAATTTTGTTTTACCTTATTTCCCTTTGCTTATATCTACCACGTCTACCCTGATAATGATAACTAGATAAAACTGCCTCTCAGCATTAGCAGAAATGCCATACACAATGGGACCTGAAACTCTTAGCATCTAAATAGTACCATGGCACAGTAGAATAACAAATAAAATTACCTTGCTTGGATGGGTAACCTGTTATTTCCAGTGAAACCAAGGCATATTATGTCAGTTCATTTAACTAGTTTTGAAAATAGTAACAGGAGAAAAACTGCATTAAGATTAAACCTAAAATGTGAATATAAATGCATCTATGAATTGCAGTAAGTTCAATAAACCCCTTTTCTTTGAAAAACTATTCTATTTGATGACTTTTAATCCCTACATGTCTAAAGTCCAATTACTGAAACTAATTACACTATAGCTGTGTATTTGTAATAATAGCTGATTTGGGTTTTTTTCCCTGCACCTCCACACAACTACACAACCAAAGTCACCTTCAAAATTTTGTCTAGACATCATTAAGTAGTTACAGGTTGGAGTGTTATTGCCAAGGCAAATTTTTTTTTGCTGGTAGAGTATTAGCTTTCACTTTGAATCAATCTCTACACATATTTTTTTAATGCAAGGAACTTGTAGTATCAGCTGCACTGTAAAAATCTTTCTGCGAGATAGAGCTTCTGGAACATAAGCACTACTAAAAACTTAGTAACTCTGGGGTATGTTTGTATTTTCTTCTCTGTCTGTACTAATATAGTTCATCTACTTCAAGTAGCTCTCATTTTACAAGAATGTTAAAATAGCATAAAACTTGGAAACTAGGTCTGCAGTCATATAAAATTAAACCTCTCTGAACTTCAGGATTAAAAAAGAATGCAATTGTCCTGTGGTGACCTCCCATGCAGATGTGGAACACAGACTACCAAGGTAAAAGCATTAAAACAATATTTATCACAGAGTAGTCTAAACACCTTGCAACAAAGAATTTTAGGGAAGATTCTTTTAAAAACTGACTCTATGTTAAAATGCACAAAAAGGCAATCCAAAGCAGACTCAAGAACATCTAAAATCCCTAATTAATCTTCATTTATTTCACCCAGTCCAAACTAAATTATTGAGATTGAAATATCTGTTAGAACTGTTTAGAAACATAGAGATTCTCTTTAAAAACTCAAAGGTAAATATGATTATTAGGAAGAATAAGATTTTATTTTCAAAAGAGTACAATTATTTTTCTGAATTTGCCCAAAAGCATTCCTTGTTTTCTTTCCAAGAATATTCATCCTCATAAATCTCCTGCAATATAAAAAAAGAATAGAAAATGTTGTGAATCTGCTACATACAGCTACAAATCAGGCCAGGTAGCTCAACAGCCATCCCATTATTATTTACTGATCACAACAAGACTACACAGCACTTGGTGGCAAGCAGAAGAGAGGGCAGCACCTTAGAACACAGAGACTTGGCTGAACCTCAGGCTGATCCTCACAGAATTTAAAAGGGCCTAAGTCAATTCAACAAACAGATATGGAAGAAATTATGTAATAGCTGTAGAGTACACAGCATTCATGCTGCTAAATTAACCTACTGTACCTTCATTGTGAGATGAGAATTTACACATAACAAAATGTCAATATTAAAATAAAACTACCATTAATACACTAAATATACTACTAATATATCTTAAGGACAGACTGCATTACGCAGCTGCAGTCCAGTCCTTAGCAGCAAATTCTGAGTCCCTGATTATTCATTCTGAGAGAACTTCCATCTCCTCAAGGAGGTATCTGAGAAGTGGAGTAATGCAGAGAATATCACTGTTTAACCATGTGCCAACTTCTGCCAGGCAGAGAAGGCAGAGATAATGCTCATTAGTTGCATGCAACACTGAGATTATACAATGAGGCTCTTTCTAGACTTGAGGTGGTTTCTCCACACACTGTTGTGTACCTATCCTAGCCTTGGGACTTCTGCTTATCCCTTCATTGTGTGCTGTTGCTTCGTGCTTTGTGCTTCCTTATGGCCACAGCAATGAGGGGAAAACACAAAGGCAAGAAATGTTCCTTTTGCTTGCAAAATGCAGTGCTGTTCAAAGCAAAGCTGACTCAAATTCCTCCACAAGCCTGTGCAGAACTGAGTTTTGCTATTCAAAAGAGGAAAGCTCATGTCTCCACTTTCACTCTAGCATGGCTTCAATATAAAGAGGAGCTGGATGGTACAGGTACAGGAGAACCTTCCAGATGCTCTACCTGCCACATTTGGGCCTGGCTGCATCAGAGGAAACTCACTGGTGCTACAGACTGACAACCCATCGGGAACAGCTGCTGCCTGTAATGCTGCTAAGGCAGCCTGGACATCTAGGACTAGCACAGGCCTAAATTTGATTTTGTCCCCACACATACCTTTTTCCATATTGGGACAGATGCTTTTAAGGTATTGATGCAGTACGTTACAGCTTCAAGGGATTCTGCTCTGTGTGGAGAGGAGACTGCAATAATTACACTTGCTTCAGTTATTGGAACCACACTAGGGAGAGAAGAGGAACAGCAGCTTTAGCTAACACTCAACATTGAGAGCACCCAAAACTGTGGCCGTGTCACGTCAGTATTCTGGCCACACACTCTCCTGACTCATTCATACTCAGCAAGTGTCAAACCACATCCAAAACATTATACACTTTTTTAAAGAAAGAAAACCACAACCAAAACCAGTACCATATGTTAGAATTCCACACTTTAGAATAAATAAACCCACCAGACATAGGCTTTTTTCTTCCATTCTTTCTTCTTTTAAAATTAAGCCTATGGAATTAAGAGGGGGGAATTGTTAACTGGTAACAATGCATAGGACACTCATCGGAAGCTGGCTTAATAACGAACAATAGCAAGTTAGAACAGCCAGTTCTTATCTAAAAATCTAAGAAATCATCTCAGTTTGCACAAGAATTTGTGGAAGAAGAAATTAGGTGCCTCACACTATGCAGATTTTGCAATGAACCCCAATTTTTGATGAATTCTGATTTTAGACTCTGAAGTTTCCTACTTGGTGTGTTGTGTTAAATTTAACAGAAGCACAGGGTTCTGTGTTTCTCCTTAAAACTGTAGCATTCCCAGAATCTGCCTGCCAATCCTCCCTCTATTGTAAGACTCCTTCAGCACAGTCCATAGGAAGAAATCTCAGCCTAAATGGTTTGAGCTGCCATCTTGACATCCACTCTCTCTGCTGACTATAGGGAAACTGCCCCTCAGGCCTTGTATCTTACTTACCCTTTGCAATCACATCCCAAGTTCCTTCAGGATTTCTGCAAATCCTGCTAGTTTCAGCAAGAAATCTTCCCTAAACTGGGAAGGCCCAAGAGTATGTCGGACACTAGTATCCCATTTGAATCAAAAGGAAAATGCTTATCCAAGACTCAAGGAACAACAGAAGGTTCGCCCACAAGCATGGCTGGCAATTACTATGCCCCACAGCCTAAGCTTTCAGACTTTTTGTAGCATAAATAGACTTAAATCTGACAAGAACATTCTGCAGCCCCTCAATGGGAGAGAGAAGAAAAAAAATAAAGTGCTGCCAACTTCACACCCTTTAAAAATAAAGAACAAAATAAATCAACAGCCTACCCTTCCCTGGAGTGAAGTATCTTCCCACCTTCAAAACATCACATCAGCATCAAAGACCCTGCCAGCCTAAGTGTGGACTCCAGAAAACCCTACCAATAAACACATTTTTGAAAATAAAATTTTTGAAACTTAACTCCAGAGCAAGAGCTTTGCAGCCAGCTTTGCTGCACTGTGGTCTCTAAACACTCCTGCAGGTTTTGCAACTACATAAGCACAGCCATGGACCAGGCAAGGATTGATACTTCAGTGGCAGAAGAACAGGGTGTGGACATACGTACCCAAGTCTATGGTGCACTGCAATATGTTTGACTGAAGGCCATTTCTGTCTAACGTTTCTGCAGATTTTCTTTATTTCAGTCTCTGCCATTGGAGTGTATGCTTCATATTCTAAGTGAATCACTTTTTTTCCTTCAAAATTATTTCTTGTAGTACCTAAACAAAAATGATTTATCAACTAAAAGCACTGAGTAAATGAATACATATTGTATCTTTATAATACACATTATGTATTATATTAATACAGAGTGAAAACTCAGGACCTCTTGCTATGGTCAAGGTCAGCACTGTGCAAACATAAACAATCTCCCCTAATCATGGCTGCACAATGAGATCACTTGAACAAGATAAACCTTTACTATAAAAGGAAGAATTTAGTTTACACATTATACAGGTCAGCAGCCCATAATGCCCAAGGCTGGCTCATCATTGTAGTAGTTTCTAAGGTGCTATAATGGCATTTGCCCATGTAATTTTTAAATGCCCAGTATTTATGGGCCCAGTAGGACTAAAGTTTAAGCACAAAGCAGTTTCATTTGTGTACCACACACATTAAGTACAGGACAGAGCTACCAACCTGATCTTCACCAGCCTACTGGTAGAACAGTACTTCACTTTCAACTAAGACCTGACTTACAGGACCTCGCATACAGGCGTGGATGTGTGGTTGGCACACCCACAATATTCCATTTCCCACCCCAAACAAGTTGTATCCCAGGGGACAAGAGAACAACTCCCAGGCAGTTCTGTACTCCAGCGCTGCTGCTCTGTTCAGTCCTGCCATAGCCATATCAGCCACAAAGCTTCACACCACTTTGGCCCACAGCAGCTATTTAAGAGCAGCTCTAATTCAGAACCTGTTTTCTAAACATCCTGGACTCAGATGAGGAACTGATTTATTTGAGTACTACGAGTCTGGACAACCTAGGTTCCATTTATTAGACTATTAACATACCCAGAGACTTAGCTCACAACTCACCAATGAACAGAGACACTGCCCCACAGTATGGTGAAACAACCAGTTCTGACACTTCATCTACAGAGAGCTTTTCAGACTTGAGCTTGACAAAATCTTTTGGCACATCTTCGCTCTCTTCCATATTGCACTAGAAAAATTGAAACCAAACAGACTCTGTTGTTGTTCTCAAGATACTAGCATCAGCCAACTGCTTTTTATCCAGTGCTGATGTCCCAATTTATGCACAACACTGGCACTATCTATTTGCAAAGAGACTAGTCTACATGTGAAATTCACTTCTCAGAAGCCTCACTGAGAATATTAACTGCAAATATCAAGCAATGACTTGGTTTTATTGCATACATATTTCTTGCTGATAGGAAACTGGTACAGTGGGATGAAACTATAATTAGGCTCTGGTTTAACAGTATATTCTACCAGCACAGACCACTGAGTAGTGCTGGTAAATCTGTGGTGATATTGTCAGTCCCTCCTACTTACCTTATCAAATCAAACAGTTTAAAGCAGAGATTTCTGATAAACATGGATTAGAGGTCTAATCCTAAAGTTCAGTATGCCCTCCAGGACATTCAGGATCTCAAATTATCAGTCTATGACAGACACACAGGAGGTGCTTCTAACTTTTCTGAGTAGAAACCAGTCATCAGATCATGTAAGAATGAGAAGTGTTTCAAACAGCAGCATGGAACATACTGCTCTGAAGAGATGGACTGGCACTTGAAAGCAGGCAAAGAAATGAAGCTATTCTAAGGACACCTTTTCAACAGCAACAAACGAAGAAAATTTCTAAGCAGCAATTATTTTTGCTATACTATCTTTTCTGTTAAAGAGTGGCAAGAAATTTTTCACTATTACCTTACTTAGGCAAGCCAAGTTTCGATTGACAGGAAAAAACAACCAGGAAAGAGTAACAAGACCTAAAGCCCAGAGTCAAAGCAATGCCTGACCTCTCTGGAAAGTGTCTTCCATTTACTGCATACGTGTTAATCATTTACTGGCGCACTGTCTTACAGCTTCTGCTCAGCACAACTGCACTCTCCAGACAGAAACACAAGTTGGGTTCTCTCAAAATAGTACTGAGGTGGAGGGAGAGAATTGCAATCACATCTTCGGACCTAAACAAGAAAAGGTTCTTGTAACACCACACAGAATTCATGAGGTATTTTCGGACAGGATTACACTCCACAGGAAACTAGGCAGTAAGTGATACCTACCTAACAGGATCTGGGCAGGTTCAGCCTCCACTGATTGGTGGGATGATGGCCACCTCGTCTCCAGGCTGCAGGACCAGAAGCTGGTCTCCAAGAAGCACGTACTCCTGCCGAACCGCAAATATCACTTGATCCCGGATGACAGCAAGCCTGAGGGGGATTGGCAACAGCACAAATAGGTTTCCAAATAATGTTTGCATTTAACCATGAGATTTCACTGAAAAACAAACTGGTGCACAGTCTAGGACAGCTGAGGTAAAAGCCACTGAGACTTACACAACTTTGCTTCCAAGACACTGTCAAAAATACAACACCCACCTCTTAATCTTGGATTTTTTTTGTAGTGACTAAGAAGAAACAAGATCAGTGCAATTTTCAGAAATCAGCAATTGGATTTTTCATAGGCTTGTCAGAACAAACCAACGCACACAAGACCCACTTCACAAGCCTACAATAAAAAAGTTGGTAACTCAAGAGGCAGCAAACATCCAATTTGGGATTAGAAGGAAATACCCTCTTGATGTAGTCTGGTTGGACTGGAACAATTTTCTTACACACCAAGAAGTATTGTGGTATGCTCTTCATGAGTTCTCATGAAGATTCAGTGGTCAGAGAGTTTTCTTGAGTGTAATCAAGACTTTAAGAGACTTTGGATCTTTTGTACTTACAGCTCTGAAATCTGCTATTGATAAGAAGTGGCCAGAGGACTAAGACAGCAAAAGTGATCTGTCTTCTGGCAGATCTTCTACACATTTTTTCATGTAAGATATTGTTGTGAGAGTCCATAGCTCTGAATATCATGTGGCAGGAAATGACTAAGTGCAATTACATAGCAAGCATGAGGGCCATAGCAATAAGACAGCAGAAAACAGAATAGCATTTTAATTCAGATGGTGCAGGAATGATAAGAGTTCTTGTTTGAGACTACAAAATCTGGCACAGCTATCTCAGCTGTATTGCCTAGAAACAAGTAAGCAGACCAAAAGAGTACAAGTAAAAATCATCTTGTTTCCTACCAGCCAGAAAGACAAAAGTAGTCAAGGCACAGACTGAGCGAAACACAGTAGCACTGATTCAGAGAATGGGCTGAAGGGAAGGATTGTATGAAAGCAAAGCAAGCCACTAAAGAACTGTGCACAACCATGAAACTGAAGTGCCCATTAGAAGGATGGGCTCTAATTAAAGTCCCTTGCAAGCTAATTAGTTGGGGAAAATGGGTGGAACAGAAAAGCACTGTCAAGTACGCTCAAGAACAGAAAAGTACTGTCAAGCTGCAATTTGAATATCCATTAGCAATGTGAATAGAAGTCTGTGGTCAATGCCCTACAATTATATTGAGTTTTTCCAGAGAAGCTAGGAACAGAAGCATTTTTCAAGAAGGCCGCTGTGAAGTAACTGCAAATGCAAATTGTACTGCCCCAAGTCATCATTCATAAAAGGACAAAGCTGACAAATTATGGCAAAATGACCAATGGTGCTGCTGCTGCTCCTGACATAGATGAAAAGGCTGCAAAGTAAAATATACACATTCCCTACTGCCTCTTGCACCCAAACACACTTTATTTCAATTCTCTGTGAGGAAAAGGTCCTTGGTCCAGCGTTTTGTGAAGAGTTTCTCACTTGGAAACAGATACCAATGTTAAATAGTTCGTTTTTTTCATAGTGTTTGAGAGTATTTTACTAAAGAAAGGTTGTGCCTTGAGGAAGATTTGGACACCTAAATCCAAAGTTATGGAAATTCCAGAGCACCAAGCACTAAATGCTGAGGACCACATCCTCTGTTATACTTTAGGTTTATTTTACCCCCTTCTATCCCTCCAAAATGGTGTTGCACCTTTGTCCATCAGACTCATTCTTGGCAGGACTGAGCAGCTTCAAATAGAGGGGACATTTCTGTTGACACCCTCAAGAGGCCCTTATAGCATAGACAGTGCTTTCTCATGGCCAGACTCCTTATGAAATGCAACCAGCAGTGGCGTGGGTCTTTTTCAGAGCATTGAAGTGGCTGAATATATTTGCTGTGTGAGGTCTGAGTGGCTGGAAACCTGTGGGGGCTTCAGTCCTCTTCCTGACCTGCCTCGCAGAGTGTGCCGTTGGCTCAGACCAATGGCTTACAGTACAGTTAATCACAGAATCAATTAAGTTTGAAAAGCACTCTGAAATCATCAAGTTCAACCTATGACTGAACATCACCATGTCAACTAGACCATGGCACAAAGTCCAGTCTTTCCTTAAAAATCTTCAAGGATAGTGACTCCACCACCTCCCTGGGCAGCCTATTCCAATATCTAAGCATCCTTTCAATGAAGAACTTCTTCCTAATGTCTAACCTAAGCAACTGGAAACACCTGCATATCATAATTTTTTTTTCTTTATTTATTGTCCTGGCTGTGCTTGATCCTTCCTTGCAACATCTCCCTTCCCCACAAACTAATAACATGGTATTTTTCAGGCTACCACACCACCAGACCCCTGGACAATGGGCCACACGTACCTCTCAGGCCCAGTTTTGGGTACATCTCCTGTACCTGGGCTTTCCTTGAGTCTACATAAACTACAACACTTCTAGCTGCACAAAACACAAAACACTTGGTGCAGGTTACCAAAAGAAGCTAACACCGCTGTTTTTGTGTTCTCAAAGTACTGCTATGTGTTCCAGCTCAATGCTAAACACCGGGGGAAAAAAAAAAAATCCAACCATGTTTCTTTGTGCACCTCAAGGGTAAGTTGCAGCATACCTGGGGTGGACCTTGACGATCTCCTCCCAGAGCTGCAGAGACGTGATCTCCCGTGGCACCGAGAGGGTCTCGCAGCGCAGCCCCGCCAGCTCCGCGCTCCTGGCGAAGTACAGCACCGAGACCTGCCAGGGAACAGAGAGCGCTCAGGGCCGCGGGGCCTGCACACAACACCGCTCCCGGACACACCAGCACACAGCCGGAAACACTGCGCCAGCAAAAGCTTTCCCAGGCTCTTCTCGATGCCGATCCGCTGCCCCGGAGAGACGCAGCGGGGGAAAGGCGGAGAAGGCGGNTGCGCCCGGGAGAGCGCGCCGGGGCCGGACCGCCCCCTGCGGCCTGGCCGGGCCCTGGGCCCCGCTCCCGCTTGTCGGAGACGCTTGCCCGTGTTAAACATCCGCTAAACGCACAGGACAGGTATAGCTGGCGTGTAAAAGCCACGGATCCGTTTCAATGCTGACACGGGAGTTCAGGGTTGGGGCCTGTCTCACCCCTGCCTGCAGTAACTGAGCGTGGAAGGACAGCAGGATGAGAGAGCTGGCTCTCCCCGGGGAGGGGAGCATGACAGGGGGAGTGCAGCAAGCGCTGCCGAGAGACCCACAGCAGCTGTTCCACGTGGCAGAAATGTGCGGCGAGACTGTTCCTTGTGGGTGGCCAGGGTTATTTCTGTAGTTTGTCCGGTGACACTCGTAACCTCACAGCAGTAATGGAGGGGCTCCTCCAGGCAGACAAACCAGGGGCAAGTCCACAGTCGTTACCAGTGTGCAGAAAAGCATGCCAGTGTACACCAAAAGGCGGTTTGCAAAAATTTTACCCAAAACTAGGGAGATCCCACTGAGGCATACCTATCTAGGGTCTCTCCAGTTTTTAGCAGACACAGCCTCCAGTTACTCTAAACGTCCTCCTAATTTTTCCTTTGGATGAGGTACTTAGGAAGATGCAACCTTCCAAATCTGCCTACTGCATATCTCCCCTCCAGCATGTACCCCCACACCCACTCTTCCAGAAGCAGACTGATTATGGAAGTTATCTAGTCGTTTGTAAAGACATGCACACCCGTTTCTCGTATCATCAGTGTCATATAGAGTTTATGGTCAGTAATTATGATTTAGGCTGGTGGACACTGAATTGTTAAGGTTGGATAAAGACCTCTGAGATCATTGAGTGAGTCCAGTTGTTACCCCAGCACCACGGTTCACTGCTAGACCATATCCCTGGTGCCACATCCACAGGTTTTTTTAAACCCTTTCAGGGCCAGTGATTCCACCACTTTCCTAAACAACCTGTTCCAATGCCTGATCAACCTTTCGGTGAAGTAATTGTTCCTCATATCCAAACTAAGCCTCCCCTGGTTCAACTTGAGGCCATTTGCTCTTGTCCTTGTTACTTGGGAGAAGAGACTGACCCCCACCTGATCACAGCTTCCTTTCAGGCAGTTGTAGGGAGTGACAAGGTCTCCCCTGAGCCTCCTTTTCTCCAGGCTAAACAATTCCAGCTCCTTCAGCTGTTCCTCACAGGAATTGTTCTCCACAGCCATCACCAGCTCTGTTGCTTTTCTGTCTCTGGACAAGAACATCAATCCTTGCTGGATTGATTTCTATCCTTACAATACTGTCAGAAAACAACAACAATGACAAAAAACACACCCACGCTCAAATAAAGAACTAAAAAGACTAAAAAGATGGCTGAGAAAGGAAGCGGACCTTTCTGCGTAATAATTCTTGCCTCTTAGTTACAAACACAATGCAAGTTAAAGTGATTACATTTTTCAAAAAGTCTATGATCGAAATACAATTATTTCTGCAGAGCAATTGTATTGCACCAGTTATTCAGTACATTGTGTCTTAATCCTCTGCTGTGAGGAACAAATGAGTTACTTTTTAAAACTGTGTTCTTTTTTTTTTTTTTTGTGAATGATTAACTAGTGTTACAAATTGAACACCCCTAAACACAGCATGTGTCAAGTGAATAAAACAATCACTTTCTTTTTTCTCTGGGCTGAGTAATTTTGGATCTGTACATTTTAAATGGAATAGATCACTTTGATATGGTGTGTATGACCTAGCCAGTAGCTAGCAAGTGGCTGGCACATTTTTCCTATGCAAAAGGTGTACCATAGGTATTCCTAGGGTGAAGTGGGAGAGTACTAGCCTCAGCTGGAGAAAATTAGCCTCTCAGCCCAGAAAACAGTGAGCTTTAAAGGATTTAGCTGTACATTTAGGGTTAAGACAATTATGGAATAAGGAGGGAAGGGTTACTTTTGATGAATTTCTGGATTTTCTTTCTTTGGGCTCCAAGAAATAACTCACCTAAACCAATTTTTGAATTTTTTTTTCAAAGAATGGGTCTGTCTTTAGCTCTGCATTGTATGATTTAGTTAAAGGCAGATTATGTGCCTGGAAACCAGAGGAATAAAGTACAGTTTATAACTCTTAGGATTTATTTACTATGTTCTAGAACAGTTTAGAAGTATTTAAAAATTCTTAATCAAAACCAAGAATTAAGATGAGATGTAGTATTAGTGGCTAAAACTAAATTCTCCCTAAATACCTCTTTATTCTGGAAGTCTTATCTTCCAGGAACATCAGCAAGAGGTGGGACAGCTACACTGCTTGGTTTGCAAGAATGAGATTTATCCAGATTGGTTTTGTTTGGTTGTTTGTTTCTTTGGCTTTTTTGGTGTTTAGGGGGGAGAGTATGGATACCTACATAAGATTAGATAAGAGATAATTTTATTAGCTCTGAAGGAGATACATTAGCTTTGTAGAAACCAGGATTCAAAACTATCCATTATTATATAGACTACCTCTATATTATGTTTCTTAAAATATTTCCTGTTTTGTATCCATCTTTCAGGCACCATTTTCTTCTTGAAGCTTTTGGGTTGGAATATGGGTATCTGCAATGTATAACATCTAGTTCTGTTATTTATTGAGTCTATTATTTTCAGTTAAATCTTGTCATAAGCAGTTGGGGCTTTGTTGTAGCAGAAAGGTGTGTATGTATTCTCCCACACCAATATGTACATTAACCAGAATATAGTATATGTACATTTTCAGAATGTTTTTTTTTTTCAGATATCTTCAATTTCAAAAAAGTTATGTTGTGAAGTCCTCCAAAACAGGTATTTCCTATTCTACTTTCCATCTTTTCTTTGTTTTAATAATGTTTAATACTCAAAATGTGCAAATTTTCCTGACTGTTTGCAACTTCCTTACAGTACCCAAACAGCAGCCCTCAGAAGCTCAGTCCTGAGGAATCATAGATGGGTATGTTTCTCCTACTAATTTTTTTTTTACTTACCATCACCAAACTTTGAACATTTAGATGTAGCTGGAGTATACCCACACACTATGTTTACAGTCCAAAGCACTGATTCTGCCTGTGATGTTGAATGTCTGGATGTGATGTCAAATAGAGAGAATCACAGCTAAGTCAGCAATACTTAAATGGGTACTCTAGTCTGTCTGCTAGTCCTAAGCTAATTTTGTAACAACTTATTACAAGAATTGGTATAAAATATGACCGAGAAAACCAAAGAGGAATGAACTGGAGACAGGTTGTTAATCTTTAATGCTTTTTACCAGTGATTTACCTAATGTCACTGCAGAAAAAAAAATCTTCCTAGCACTGTACAAGATTGTGATTGTCTAATTTCTAGCAGATTTTCTGTTTCCTTTTGTTTTCATTTTAGACATTTTCTCAGGACTGTTTGGTATAAATCATGAGTTGCTGCTCAGAAGTTCAGATTTATACTTGGGAAATCTTCAGTGAATGTTTTTTATTCCAGTTTTGTTGTAAAGAATTTAGGCCATGTTGATGGCAGACCTGACTGCTCTTTTTTTTGTGGTGTTGATGCATAAGACTTTAGGTAGAAGAACAGAGAAAATTCCTTTACTTCAAGCTTCCTGAAATAACTAGGGAAAATAGAAATGATCACTCATGATGTGGAATAACCCTTCATTACTTCATGCATCCTTCATATTCCTTGGGCAAACAGCCAAATATGAAGTCATTTTAGAATTAATTTTTTGCTACTGAGTTCATTTGAAAAAAAAATATAGAAAAAAAGAGAAAAATAAACACACCAACCCCCCCAAAGAATCCCCAAAAGCCATTTGGAAGAATCTGCAAGGATCCAGAAGTCAGGCAGGTACAGGAAACATGTCACTGTGAATTCCAGTAACGCCACTGAATTCAGGTCTGAATTTGGCCTCGTACATGTCAACTCTGTTAATAATCTGGAAAACATCTTCCTGTTTTTGAAGGAAGGAGACCTGTTGAGTTTCTGTAGTGGAACAATGGTGAGAAAAACCTGAAAATATGAATCTGTCTGAGGGACTATGACCTCTAGGATTCCTGTGTGTGAGGTATATGTGGCCGTTTGACCAATGTATTTAACATTCCCCTTGGCACTCTTTGAAATTGTCTATTACAAAACAGATGGTGCAGTAGTTACTTTTGAAGGGCTAGAAGAGCATGACTACATCTGGAATTAATCTTTAACTCCCTAAACCAATAGATCACCCAGTTTTAAGAGGGCCTTCTAATATAATTGCATTGCACAAGTACAGAGAAAGAATACACAGCTTTAAGGCAGAGTATAAGCAGTCCGGAACTATAATTCATAGGCACACAAGTCTTTCTGTTCAACTGTCTCATTTATGGGCAAGTCTTTTCTACAAGAATTTACTTTTATTGAGCAACAGCAGTAAGTAATGTGTAACTTCTTCAGTGAGATTTAAAAAATCCACAAATTTTCAGGGTTTGTATAAAGTATTTTTCTATGGGCAGCTACAGTATTCTTTGAGAAATAATTTCTTACATTTTTATACTGTCGTTTGCCAAAAAAAGTTGGGCTCGAGGTTGTATTAAACTAGAAAGCCCACCATCATCATTCAAATAAAGCCAGTTATGGAGTTTTTATGATTGTTAAGTTGTACAACACATGCTCTGAAGAATGATGGGAAAGGGCATTAGGGCATTCAGGGTTGAAAAAAAAACCTAAAAAGCAGCTAAAAACTGTTTCTGCAAACTTCAGTGCCAAAGGAAAGTACAAGTTAACCCACAGAACCATGTATTTGAAAGTGCCTTGTACTGGTGTGCCTGGCTAATACTTGATCTGGATTATCTAAATTTTTAATATATTAAATGTGTTATTTGTTTGGAAAAAAAAACTGTATTGTCAAAAATGCACTCCTTCCTGCAAAGGTCTTGAATTTCTGTAGCGAAGTGGTTATACGACAAGGAATTTGGAATACTAGCAAATCGGGTATCTGAAATAATGTATAGAAAGATAAAATAGCTCTTGTTTGTAATGTTTCAGTGGGTTTGTATGCTTTTCTGTCCTTCTTTTGTAAAGCACCAAGAAGAGGAAGACATGAAAAGCTGGCAGATAAATAATATGTTGTTGGTTTACATTCCCAGATTACATTGTTGGCACTCTTATTATCACAATGTGTAAGAATTTGAAACACTCCATGAAGTAAGAAGCATTTCACAATATGAGTTTTTCTCAACCAAATGGAATTCCCCAGGAATTCCAGATCTGTAGGTGAGAAGAAAATGAAGACAAGTTCATAACTTGTAATGTCAGATTACAGAGTGTGGTTACCTTGCCTTTCCATTCTTGATAATCATTGTAGCTGCTCTACTCAGCTCAAAAGGGGAAGTTTTGCTGAAGTTTTTGCTTACAATTATTTCAGATTAGTTTTAGTTTATCTTTATTGCAAGTCAGTGTCTTTAGCTGTCACTGGGGGACACACAGCACATTTGTGGCAGAATATTCTGCAAATGGCAGTCTATCTTATGTTTAGATTCTGGCTGTATGACGTGGTGATTTTTTTGATATCTGTGAAGTGATGTAGAAGATTTGCCTTCAATCTTTTTCTTATGTTTAAGATGTAAATATTATATAGCTGGTTCTGTAGAATGCTTCACCACTTGATTAACTCTACACTTAGAGTTTCATATTTTCAAGTAATAAAGTGAAAAATGCATACACTTTAATTATAACTCCAAAGGAACAGTTATACAGTAAACAGTAAAAGTATACCTGCTCTGGCCCTAGCAGGGGGTGGGCTGCAGCTTAATCCTGCCTGCTCTCATACCTGCCCACTTGCCATCCACAGGATCCCTGCTGACAATCTGTAAATGTTCATCATCACACAGTCCACCTATAAAACTGAATTAATATTCTTAATGGAAGGGTTCTATGCTTTTCACTCACCTGGTTTGCACACTTCTAGGAAACCACACCTAGATCTTGACTGATGTCTTCCAATGAGGCTGATCAGAATGGAATTATTTCCACCAGCTCATATGCCATGGTCATATTCAACTATTTTTGATAGCTGACAACTGGAATGCTTCCTTTATAAATTGGAAAGGCGTTTCTTCAAAAAGATTATATTCTGTTGAAACTTTTCCAGACCTTGGAAAAGGGTTCTTTAATTAGTTCTGAAAGCCAGTCACTTGATACTTTTCATTTTAGTATGAATCCATAGGGCTTTTTTGAGGGAGAGAGACTGTGATTCTGCAGATAAGAATGAGTTCAGTTTCATACTTAAAAGTTACATTAAAGCTGTGCTGTATACTGGCTTTCAGGTCACAAATTCTGCTTACAACTAAGTAAATTACATTGCCTGTACTGCAAGTGGATAATGAAAGACCCTTAAACCATCTGTCCAAATTCTGTGTGCAAATCTGAGATGTTAAAGTTTCTATGGCTTTGTTTTGACTAAACGTTTCATTTTCTATTACATATAATGGCATACTTATCCACATGAGGGCACCAGCTGACATCTTATTCTCAGACTAGTGTGAAATCTGTATCTGAAATGAACATGTCTATCACTGGTCATTCCATCTTTACAGACCTGGAGTAAAGATTAAGCTGTTAAATGTTACAGGTCTCCAGTTTGGGGAATTTTTTTCCATTCTTAGGGCAGCAATATTTTCACTTTCCCTAAACTCTACATGCAGCACAAATCTTGAAATATACTTCCTTCACATAGAGATTTGGGGATGTTAGGTTTTTAAAAGAAATAAAATTAAAATTATTTTTTAATTTGGCTATATCATAGAATCTGAGGGAACATGCATTAAAATTGGTAAATGTTACATTCCCCTGTGGGAATGGTCTCTCCCCCCTCAGGGACCCCTAGAGCTTGTACCATGTAGTTTGACCCTTCCTTCCCTTTCTGACCCCATTGGCTGTGTCCCAAATTGCCCCTCCCTGGCAAGAGCTGAGAAGAGACCCTGTTCCTCTGTGCATGCCCTCTTTCCCTCTGGACACCACCTGGAATAAACATCTTGATCTGCAGCTGAGGGTCAGAGCCTCTTTTGGGTCCTTTTTCCTGTCTATGAAATACTCCTCCAAAGCCTGAGAAGGCCTGAGCTAACTTGGAACTTCAGAGGAGTTAAAAAAGAAGATTTATGTCAGGTAAACTTTATTATTTCTTAGTTTTGGAAACAGAACAAATACGTTGAGCTTTTAACTTCATTGTTATTAAACCCACAACAATATGCAGTCAACACCCCCATTCCATTTGTAGAAATGCATACAATCAGTTAATTTTTAATGTTTTATTTTTATATGTAATAAAAGTTATATAATCATTTCAAAAAAAGGAAAGAGTAATTGATTCCGTACTCTGGGTTAGGCTGAGGATCCGAAACCAAGTTTGTCCACTTCCTTTCCCTGCTGGATATTAAGAACATTGACCAATGTGCAGTACAGGAACAATCTCATTTCCTCTCCCATCTCCTTAAATGTCAGGCAATCAAAACTGCAAAGGCTTGAGGCTTTCCTCAGGGACCAGCAGCCTGCATGCTGTCAGGAGGAGGTATCAGTCTGTTACCTGCTTAGGGAAGGGTACCCAAGCAGTCTGCAGGGCTATTTGACAGAGATGAACGCACACAACATGAAGAGATGAAAAGGTTATGTTTCTTTGAAACCAATCTGACAGCTTTTTGAAGGAAAGAAAACTTTCTTTTTCTTTGAAGTCAGGGACTTCAAAAATGCTTCAGAGTACATTCACAAAAAGTTTTAGCTTAGTGAGAGTAATCTTTCTAGACTCTAAGCAGAGGAAACCCACAGGCTTTTCCAAAGAATTATTTTGAATAAATTATCTTTTTCTCATGGTTTCCTTTGGCCAAGCCTGTTTCTCCATTGACTGCTGGCATAAACTGGAGAAACTGGGGTTTGGGGTCTAATCTCAGTCTTGGAGATATACTCCCCTGGTGACAGAAAAACAAAATACCATTTTTAGATGTTAAGGTTATCATGATAAAACAGAGTTCTCTAAATGGAGTGGAGAAAGCCCAGAAAAATGTCTTCTCCACAGAAAGCCACAGGACTGGAAAAAAATAGAAAAGATGTTAAATTATCCTCAGTCTTTATTGAAGCACAGATACACACACAAGCATATTTTGTAGCATGAGAAGTAACCTGAGCAAAAATTGAGAAAATGTAAATCTACTGAAAATCCTGATAAAAAAAACCAGTAAGTGTTTCAAGTGTTACAATAGGAGAGGCTCTGCTTGATCTGTAAAATATTTGATCAGCCGTCTAAAAGTCTGGATTAGTGGAATATATATTCATCATCTGAAAAGCCTGATGCTTTGGAAAAACCAAAAGCTTTCTAAGATTCTGGATAACTTTTAGCACAAGTAGACCTCAATTTAGTTCAGTGTAGCTGATAATACAGGAGAAAAAAATTCTATGTCCTTAGAGAAGGTGACAAATCTAACAATGCAAAAGAGTGGACCTGAGATTTCAGCATGCACACCGAGTCAGCGTGAATAAGGTGGAAAATGTAGCTTTGTTGGTGACTAAAACACAGAGAGGATCAGTAGCCTAAGCACTATGGAAGTGTTCATACCCGAGGGAAACTGTAAAGCTGGTAACACTCTGCATGCTAGGATTTTTGGCACATGTGAGTCACAGCCTCTTGCATCTAAGTAGTACAAACAACTTAGAGAAACTTTCAAAGTTATTGCAGGAACAACAAGAACTAAGTAAAAGATGAAGAACAAAAGACTGTAAACTGAAGCTGTAGCACAGAGCAGTAACAACTCTGGTTAGAGTAGCAGTGATTTCTGTAGGGAGCTTCTGAGTGGGGATCAAAAAGGGTGGGAGTAGTGTGACCTACTTTTAGCTGTCTGGTATAATGAGCCCTAATTTGTTGCCTGGGTTTTTCTTGTAGTTGATAAAGAGATGGAGACATCTTCAGACAGTGGGTCAGATCTTTTATACCAGTACAACTTTGATACTTATCCTGGGTAAGATGTGTGTTGTCTAGAGGCAACCATACAGTTTGACTGTAAAAGGATCATCTGGGACTAGATTAGACACATAACCTTTAGACAGCCAAAGTTAAGTGAAATAGTCCCATCAATTTCTAAGTAGTGGTGTGCATTTATAACTTGTGTCTTGGTAATGGTGTCTTTTGCATAGAATCATAGAATCATTAAGTTGGATGATACCTCTCAGACCATTGAGTCCAACTATTAGCCTCAAAATGACATTTTCACCACTGAACCATGCCCCCAAGTGCCATATCTACACATTGGATGATTAATCTGATCTCCTTCTCTAACAAGGTGACACACTTGTGGATGAGGGAAAGGGTGTAGAGGTTAATCAAGTAGGACCTGCCTGCTACATGGCTTGTAATTCTATGTAACAAACTCATAATAGTTGACCTGTCTCATATTTGGTGTATGGAGACCCAGGTGCTAAAAGTAACACACAAAGAATGACACCAATGTGGCACTGGGGAAAGCAGTGATGTAGACAGGAGTCCAGATGCATGCAGGCTTTGAAGACACAGGCATCGTTAGACTGGGCAGTGGTAACTCTGGAAGAAATTTAGAAGCAATGACAGGAAACATGGGTGGTGTTTTCCTCTACTCCTCTCTCTTGATAATAAGTATTCAATGAGAGCATGGATCTTCCTGTAAACTTAAGAGCTCCTCTACCGTGGCATATCGATACCCAAATAAGAGTAAATTGGTTCAAATGGACCATTTCCCAAACTGAATCCAACTGTGCCAACAATATGAAGGTTCTCTGATACAGGACCTAAGGTTTCCTAAAAGGCTCTTGATTTTCCAGTGACATATTTGAAATAATGATTATTATTAAAATTAATGGAAAAAAATCCAAACTCAACAATATGTTTATTAGAAGAGTAATCTTTCCATGAGCAAAAGCACTAACATGTTTCCCATGGGTTAACTCAGATGATTTACCAGATATCTCTACCATGGAGATCAGGTGGTGGTATGATTGGTGAAGACATTTCAGTGACCTGCAGTCATGGCAACTTTTATCAAACTGCCTACTAAATCAAACATTTGCTAGTATAAATTATATTTAAGTATCTAAGTAGAATTATGATGCTCTGCTACTTTTTTTTTTTTTTTTTTTTTTTTTCAATCTGGGGAATGTTCCATTTTTTTTCCCCAGCACAGCCTCAGGGCAGACTGTTGACCTCTACCTCCTCAGTCTGAATTTCTCCTGTACTCCTCAAATTTTTACTTTTTATTAATATTTAAGTAGTTTTGTTTAATAAATATATACATTGACATGGACCTGCAGCCTCTTTTTCCAGGCAGCAGCAGGACCTGAACATATTTGCCTCTGGCTGGTGTTTGCTTCGAAGGACAGATGGCAGTAGCCTTTTTTTCCCTGCCATTGCAATGAGTCTAGATCTGCTACAGAATGTTTCAAAAGAGTGCCAAAAATACTACCTGTAGCAGCTTGAGAGAAGCATACTCTGTACTCATGTACAGAAGCTTTATAGGGCTCTGGGAACTGCAAAACCTGGTCTTTTATAGTGACCTGGTAGCCCTCAGTCAAATCCTGCAGGACTAGTACCAATGGCAAGTAAATGCAATTAAATTAAAAGAATGTCTCTCTGCCTTTCCAAGGGTAAAACAACTACAAAATTTCAGTTTTTTCCTGGCTGGACAGAATTTACAGGTAATCTTAAGAATAATTTTGTCACTTCCTCTTAAGCCTATGCATCTAAACAGCAAGAAGTAAAAACAGCTGAAAATCAGAAGCATAAATGTCTGCTTATTGTATGCAGCACGGTATCTGTGGACTTGAGTTTCACCCATGTTTGCAAGAATTTGCACTTAGAAGTCTTTTCAAAATTCAGAATACCCTGAAAGTAGTACAGATAACCAGCTAGTGATCACCCCTTTTATGATAATGTTCAGATACACTTCATTCAACCTGATGTGAATGATTACTGGCCTTGTATTAGAAGACTAACAAAAGCATTTGTTGCCTGACTAGATACTCTCTAACACAGAGTAGATACAAATGTAGCATTTTTAATTCTGTGAGTGCTTCTGGTTGGTGTGGCCAGCCTCAGAATCAGATGTGGTAACTGCTGAAAGATGTCTAGCCTCAGCCAAAAAACACTCTGCAGAGAAATTTTATCAGTTCACTGTGCAGCTGCATGGACATTGATGCTAGCTCAGGAGAGAAGGCATGGGTAGGAACTAGCAGCTAAAAAGTGTAATCATTTATTTCATCAGCATATGCCAAAGTACACTGCTCATGGGTCTACTAACTAAAGGTTGCCAATATAACAATGATATAAGTAAGTAGAAACTCACTACTGATAAAGCCTTTTGTTAGTCATCCATAAATTTGAGAATAGAAAACTGAACCCAGGTTTAAAGAGAACCCCAGATGTCTGATACCAGAATGTAATTATTCTCCCAAAATTAAATTCAAAGAAGAAAGAGGTCAGAAACTTGTGCATGGAGATAGTCATGCTGTTATCAAAGAAATGAGGGTTTAAGTCAATGAAGTTGAGTGTTTTTCCTTTTGCTGTCCATGCACATCATTGGCCACGCTATGTAGCTGGAATCAGGGTGCTGGTAGCTCCAAGACACAGACCGTGATTTTGTGCAGAGCTAGGATTAGTTCCTGAAAAGCAAAATGGCCCTATATTTTGAGAATAAAATATTCTTTGAGAATAAAATTGAGAGTCAGATTGATTTGTCAAACTGGACTCACAAGTGGTTAGCTAAACTAAAAAAAAAAAAATGTATTTGAAGTTACAAGCAGAAATCGCTAGAATATTAAGCTCCTAGCATTACACCAGGGCCTAGGGATCCCTCAGCTAATCTGGAAAAAAGCTTTCTCTGTAAAAGTAAACTCTCCAAAGTAGAGAAATGATATGGAATTTCCTTTGGGCCTAGTACTCAGATCTCAAACCTGGGAAATGAATGTTGTCTGTAACAAACCTAATAGGAGTTCAAATATTACACAGCCTCCTCTAGTGACCCCAAGGTAATAATTCTTTTCCTCAATGCTTCTATTGCTACATCTTTAGAATCCTTCTCAGAACTGGGAGGATAGTGTCACTTTTTAGACAGCATCTCCTAAGCTCCCATCCCACTGGCACACAGCACTGGCATTAGACCAATATAAGACTGGTCATGTGCTGTTGTAACCTCTTTATTAATAAGACTGAATAATGCACACAATTATCCACACATAAATGAAAATGGTTAGTGGAAGCCTGTATCTTACATGCCTATGTTTCTTGCTTTAGAGCTTTCTTTTGGATTCAAATAGAGATAGAATGGAGATGATTGTTATTTCTTTTTGAAAAAGTTGTTACTCAGTTTAGTGATACTTTTTCTTTATAGCAAGATAAGTAGGAGTTGTTAGTTAAAAGAATTGAGTTTGTAATCAAGCATACATGTGACAAGTCATATAGTGTACATGAGCAGCTGAGGTTTGTGAATCACTTCTGCTGTGTTGTCTATTTTTCACTCTGTTGATATGTGACAATCCTTAAATTGTAGACACTCTTGTCATGTCAAGGATTGTGAAACTGAAAGTAACAGGGCAAGAATTAAATTCAAGTTATTTCTGATCCGTCTCAATATTATTTATACCTTCTGTACCTGTCTCAGCCTGTCACAATTCCCTTAATACAACACAGATAAAGAGAATTTAATACTTTATGCAAAGCACAGCACTACTTCGGTGACACATGAAAACTGTGAAAAATTTTCACCTTGGTATTGCCTTTGTATGCTGCTGAATAAGATTTGTCTTCTGTCTCTTCCAACAATGGATCTGGTTTTTTTCTTCTTCTTTTGGTCCTTTCGTGTGGATAGGGCAAATTGTAGCACATTGGTTTTGGCAGCTGTGAAGGAAAATGAATGCCCCCACATTCAAAGGCCAATATTTGAAAGGACTGTATATAGATGAGCCATATATTACCATCATATAAATGAGACAGAACAACACAGTCAAAAAGTGCTGGGAAGGAAAAGTAGAATATCTTTCTTTCAAAGACTTTACCACTATTTTTATATTCTCATCTTGAAACTTCTTCAATTCTGGCTTGACCACTGCTGGTGTGACCACTAATAGAAAGACATTCTGTTGTTAAAGTCAGACTACTGGTGCTTCAGAGATTTTACTACAGTTTAGTAAATGCAGAGGAAAGTGTCACAGCTTTAGTTATAAGCATATATAGGGGGACAAATAATGTACATTATCAAGCACACAGTGTATGTCATTCTCTAGGACCCAAAGAACAGTAATGACCTTTAAAGCTATATTTCCCATACTATGAGTTTTCACAGTGATGCTACCCCAAGAGGAAAATTTAAACCTCATCCAGTAAAAGGATGCAACTAAGTATCTTTTTAAGACCAGTTTCTTTAATTTCACTGTTATGCAGACTAAAGCAGCCTAGATCACTATAGTCTTAAACACATGCCAAGATGAAAAGAGAGCACAATAGTACAAAAATCCTAATAGAACCAGTTAACATTCATGGAGGGTGTGATACTAAGGGATGCTACATACATATATATATATTTATAGGAGGAACATAACACCACTCCGTCTCTAGATGAGAAATATAGACAGATATTCACTGATGTATGCTTGTCACAGATGTCTCTGTGAACTGGTTCATCTTGGTCACTGCCTCTGACCAGAGGTTATGGCACACCTCCAAAACTCTCCTCCTTCTTTTTTGGCTGGTGGGCAGTGTGTGCAAGCCTGGCTTCAGCAGATGAGCCTGTGGGCTCTGGTTTCTCCAGGCCAAACCCAGCCAGAGCTAATTTTCAGGACAGCTGCAGGGTTTGGCTTCCTCGTGGATACATTCTTCTCCCTCAGTCTTGTTTACTTATCCCTTGACCTGAGGTAATTAAACAGTAGTGTCACCGATATTGTATCTCAAGTTCTACTGGGCTTAAATCACAGTACAAAGTTCCAGTCAGGTCAAGGATGGGTGGGCCTTGGTGGTCACAGCTTCCTTATACAGTTTTACTGTAACGGGCAAAACTGCTTCAGAGCAGCACTCAAGCCACTAGCCATAATATTTCAGTCTCTGACAGCCCTGATGTGCCCAGAGCCCCCGTGAGGCTTTGGACACAGTGCCACATGACACCCCAAGCCCCACAGTGCAGAGGCCTGGCTTTGGAGGGTGGGCCATGCAGGGCATGAGGAGTCAGCCAGATGGACGCAGCCAGGGAGTTGTGGTCACTGGCTCTGTGTCCAGGTGGAGGCTGGGGATGAGTGATGTCCATCAGGGCTCTACCTGGGCACAAGGGCTCTTTAAAGGTTTTGCCAGTGACACAGAGCATGGATAGACCTTCCCCTCAGCACAGGGTTTGCAGGATGCAGGGAGCTGAGTGAGGCAGGGGCTGAGGAGAAGCACACTGGGGTGCAGAGGGAGGAGAAGCTCAGCATGAGCCTGCAATGCTCACAGCCCAGAAAGCCAACTGTGTGCTGGGCTACCCCCAAAAGGAGTGAAGGGCAGCAGGTCAAGGGAAGTGATTGTGGCTCTCTAGTCCATTTTTGTGAGACCCCTACCTTGGAACACTACATCTGTGTCTGGAGGCCCCAGCACAAGAAGGATGTGGACCTGCTAGAATGAACTCAGAGGAGAGCAACAGAAATCCTCAGAGAGCTGGAAGACCTCTGCTATTATGATAGGTGGGGCAGAGAATATATTCCAATACAATTAGGAAGAGATGCTCCTGTCTGAACCAAGGTGCAAATGAGACCATATGAGACAACATGCAGATTTTATTTAACACAGATTTAATTTAACAAGAAATGTGAAGCAGAGGGATAAAAAGGAATAGGAAGCCGGTCTCAGAGAGAGAGAAAGAGAGCAGAAGACAATCAGATGAAACTAGAGGATCTTTAAGGCCCTTCTCAATCCAAAGCATTCTGTGATTCTAGAATATGTCTGTATTGTGTATTTTAAGTTGATACTATTATTATCATCAATAATAATTATCATTACTATTATTATTTACTACCACTACTATTTCTTCATTATTATTATTTATTTATATTATTATTTTTTACTACTATTACTATTTCTTTTTTTTCCATCTTATTATTTAGTATTACTTATTCTTCATCTTATTATTATTGTTCCTATTATTATTCTTTCTCTTTTTGTGGTGTTTTTTTGTTTTGTTTTGTGTTTTTCCTGTGGGTTTTCTTTTTTACTACTGCTGTTTCTTAAACCCAAGTTTTATTTGTTTTGAATGAACTGAATGTGTTGCAATCCTGCAGTGTGCAGTGATGTCCTGGGAGCAATATCTCCTGTCCGTGCCCATTCCTCATGGATAAAATCCCAAAGGATTAGCAGGTAATCTTTCAGGATGAGAGGAAATGGCTTTTCCTTGGGGAAGGTTCCACCAGGGAAGGTCAGATTAAATGTCAGAAATAATTTTTCCCTGACAGAGTTGTCAAGCATTGGAAGAAGTTGCTCAAGGAGGTGATGTAGTAACTGTCTCTGGGAGTGTTGAAGAGTTGTCCAGATGTGGCACTTAGGGTTTCAGGGTGANCCGAGCAGCAGGGGCAGCTGCCCGGGGCACGGCCTGCCTCTGGCACCCGCTCCTTGAAGGCCGGAGAAACTGCACGTCCTCTGCGGGTTTGGCCT
This sequence comes from Cisticola juncidis, assembly GCA_013400215.1. Taxonomy (NCBI): domain Eukaryota; kingdom Metazoa; phylum Chordata; class Aves; order Passeriformes; family Cisticolidae; genus Cisticola; species Cisticola juncidis. The sequence continues at coordinate 791,764 of VXBR01007697.1, read as the reverse complement.
TTCAGATGGGGAGGCAAGGCGCCGAGCCGCACTTGGGGGTATGGCTCAAATGTCTGGTGCTCCACCCCAGCCTCCCGAGAGATAGGCACTGGGACCTCGTCCTCTGCAAAGTGTCCCAGACTTTTCTCTCTGTCTTCTTCTTCAGACAGCTCAAGGACACTCAGATCATCCCAGTCACCCTCCTCCCTGGTGCTGTGGACACTCTTGTGTTCCCAGCTGTCCTGCATGAGCTCTTTATCACTGTCATTTCTCCAGCTGGACTTCATGGAAGGTCTGCTCGCATTCCCTTTGGACACCTTCCGGCCAATGGAATCTTCCACTTTAGAAAGCTCTTGGCCAGTGGACTCCTCCCAGTCAGAGAGTCCTTGGTAGCTACTGATTTTGTGGAACAGCTCTTGTTCACTGTAGTCTTCCCAATTAGACAGTTTTTCAGAGCTACTGACATAATGAGAAAACCCTTTCTCTGTACATTCTTCCCAGACAGAAGGTTCTAAGTAGCTCCTAGAGTCTTCTGGGTGCAANTCTTATTATTATTGTTCCTATTATTATTCTTTCTCTTTTTGTGGTGTTTTTTTGTTTTGTTTTGTGTTTTTCCTGTGGGTTTTCTTTTTTACTACTGCTGTTTCTTAAACCCAAGTTTTATTTGTTTTGAATGAACTGAATGTGTTGCAATCCTGCAGTGTGCAGTGATGTCCTGGGAGCAATATCTCCTGTCCGTGCCCATTCCTCATGGATAAAATCCCAAAGGATTAGCAGGTAATCTTTCAGGATGAGAGGAAATGGCTTTTCCTTGGGGAAGGTTCCACCAGGGAAGGTCAGATTAAATGTCAGAAATAATTTTTCCCTGACAGAGTTGTCAAGCATTGGAAGAAGTTGCTCAAGGAGGTGATGTAGTAACTGTCTCTGGGAGTGTTGAAGAGTTGTCCAGATGTGGCACTTAGGGTTTCAGGGTGATGATGGTGGTGCCAGGCTGACAGCGGCACTGGATGTCTTTCAAGGTCTCTTCCTACCTTGATGTTTCTCTGTGATTCACCACTGAGCCACCTGCCACCAAACGCACCTCCAGTGCTGGTTTGGCACTGGCCACATGAGAAATATTTGGTCTTTGGAACACCCACCTGGGATGCTCCAAAGCAGCTGGTCATTGCCGAGATGCAGGGACACGTCCGGTGGGAGGCAGCCGGAGCGGCTCCCTCAGCGCGCCACGGGCCCGCCGCCGCCCGCAGGCAGGGCCGGCCGGCCCCGGGCCCTAATCCTGGGGCAGCGGCGCCAGGCACGGGCAGCGGAACAGGC
>VXBR01007697.1:667576-790221 GCA_013400215.1 Cisticola juncidis | reverse complement strand
CTCTTGCTCCGTGCAGGCTTCCCCTGGGGACAATTCCTGGTAGCTACTAGCTTCTCCTGAGGACAGCTCTTGCTCCGTGCAGGCTTCCCCTGGGGACAATTCCTGGTAGCTACTAGCTTCTCCTGAGGACAGCTCTTGCTCCGTGCAGACTTCCCCTGGGGACAATTCCTGGTAGCTATCAGCTTCTCCTGGGGACAGCTCTTGCTCTGTGGAGACTTCCCCCTGGAATATTTCTTGGTATTTGTTCCTTTCTTGTTGGTAGAGTTCTGGGTCTGCCTCATCATCCCACCGGGAAAGCTCAATCTCCTCAGCCAAGGTGCCATCCTCACTCTGCTGATCTGACAGGACTGATCCCCTGTCTGCCTCCTCCTGCTGCTCACTGAGTGCCTGGGCTCCCAGCAGGCTGAGTGGGGCAGAGATTGGGCTTTCTTCCCTGGGGCAGCCTACTGGAGTTGCTGCTTCCAGTTCTGCCACCGTGCTTTGCTCCAGGTCCTCCTTTTCCTCTGGCTGCTGGGGAGATGCCTCAAGGACAGCTTTGTGCACCACCTCAGAGCTGCTGGGACCTGCTAAGTCCAGCGGAGCCTGGCTGCAGTCCAGGGGGCTGTGTGGGGTAGGCACTGGGCTCTCTGTCCCTGATGATGTCACCTCATCACTGAGGACAGGAGAATCTGGTGCTTTTTCCACCTCAGGAGCCAGAGGCTTGGGGGGCTTTTCCTCACCAGCTCCAACCAGGACAGCAACAGCTAATGGCTCAGCCTCCAGAGGACTTTCCAGGGAAGGAGATAAACTGGGCATCTCATGGGCTTCCTCTCCTGACACCTTAGTGCCTATGCTGCTGAAAGAGCTCAGCCTCCACCGAGCACAAGTCTGGGCATCCTCATCATTCTCTGTGTGCAAGAGTTTGTCCCAGGTCTTAAAACTGACTCCTCCCCCTTCAACCAGGCCCTGGCTGTTCACACTTTCTTTCTGTTGGGACAGCTTTTGGTCACTCTTGTCTTTTTCCCACTGGGGCAGCTCTTCAACACTGTAGTTTTTATCTAGGGATAACAGCTTGTCATTGTGGTCTCCTACTTGGGACAGCTCTAGGTCTCTCTCATCTGCTTCCAGTTTGTACATGTATGGATGGCCTTGCACATCTTCCAAAAGTGACAGATCCTGGTATTCCTCCTCTTGCCACTGGGACAACTCTTGGTATCTGTCATCATCTTCATTCCATGGTTCCAGCTCCTGGACTGTCATATGCTGTTCCCAGTGGTACAGCTCTTGCTGTTTTCTGTCTCCACACTGGACTCTCACACCTACCTCCCACTGGACTGTCACTTCTTCTGCACACTGGCAAAACTCTTGGTCTCTCAGTTCTTTGCATGGGCAAAGCTCTCGGCAGCTAATGTTTCCCCACTGGGCAAGTTCTTGATCCACATCATCTTTCCACTCCTCATCCATGTTGACAAACACCCCCTCCTCCTCAGTCTCTGACAGGGGCAGGACTGGGCTGCCCTCTGCCCCCAGCCACTGCCTGCTGAGGGCCTGATCTTCCTGCCAGCTTGGCAAGGGGCTAAGGGGCTGGGAGTTGGGATTTACCTTGCCTTCTTCCATCTCTTCTTCCATCAGAGAGGGATCCTGGAAGCTGATTCTTCCTGAGGCAGCAGCTCTCACAGGACTGGCTCTGCACCCGTTAAGTACTCTCCTGGCAGGGCAGGGCTCTGCCACATCACAAGGGCCTCTGAGCACCACAATATCTTGCATCACCCAGGGCCCTAACACAATGCACCTGTGTCACAAAGGGCCACACCTGGAACGCCTTCAACTGCCAAACTTGATGGAACTGTGGGTTCTGAGCCCCCTCACAACTTTATGATCCAGACATTAAAATTATCAGAAATGTTTCTACCTGAATTAAGATGCAAATGAGACCATATTCCAAAGAAAATAGTATGGGTTTTATTTAGCAGTATATGGGAGAGAGAGAAAGAAAGAAAGACAAAGCGAGAGAATAGAGGTGGGGTCAAGAAAGAGAGTAATAAAAACAGATTAAGTAGAAAATATCACCACTCTGCTGATCCCAAAGGTATCCCATAGATGTTCTCTATGAGGGCTTCTTGATGACAAGGGTCCCCTGGAAACACTGAGTTCAGTGGATTGATATGCACTTGGGCTGAGTGGAAAGGCTCAGGTGCCTCTCCTGGGGAGGGGGATAAGTTTGACACAGTCTTTTGCAGATCTCTCTGAATCTGTTGTATCACTTTGGTTCACATGCAGTGCTCTGCTGCAAGGCCTCAGCAGTGAGTCTGGGGAGAGCTCTGTGGGTCTTTGATGGATTATGACACCTCCTCAGTGCCCCAAATGTGCATGTCCCATGGATGTAGCCTTCCTGGCGTGGGAGCTGAGGCAGTTGGTGTAAGGGAGGATGGGTCACTGATGTGCTGGCAATTCTGTACACATCCCCACAGAGTGAGGCATGACAGTGGAGCTCCTCAGCTTTATTTCACCATGCAATTTCAGGCAGCTAGAATACGTCTGGTGGGACGGACAAATTTACAGAGTATGTGACAGGAAACTGTTAGATATTGATAATATGCAATTATAGTTATTATACACTTTGCAACTATTCCATGTTCAGTACCGTTCCTGAAGAAAAATTTGCAACTAGGTAATTCTCATCTAACTGGCTTTAGCTTTCAGTGTCCATCAATGGTATTGGCCATTACATCAGTGTTACATTTAGCCATGGAGAAAGAACTTGCTGTAAACCGTCTCTCAAAACAGGGATCAAGGGCAGAATTGATTTAAACTGACCCTGGCAATAAAGTAATCTCATTACAGGGCTCTGCAGCTAGGACCCATTAAAGTAATCACGTGTCCCATGAATGTAGCTTTCCTGGGGTGCAAGTTGAGGCACATGGTCAGAGGTATGTACCAGATATTTGAAATCAGCCCTGATCCAGAAAAATAGCCAAACAAGTTCATAACTTTTCTTTAACTGAGGCATGGTCTGGATTTTACTTTCTGTCCAGATAGTGGGTTTTGACCACAAAATGCTGATTCACAGATAGAACTAACTCAGCCTGTGGGACTCTTCCCGTCCAGATTTTTTTTTCAACCCATTAGGTTGTAAACTGCTAAATTGCAGAAAATGTCATTGTTTGTGTATATTCCTTGGAGAGTAGGAGACCTGGTTCCGTTATTTGACTCAGTCTTGTGGGTTTCTTTCAGACCTCTCAACATTTGTTTCTTGCTGGCTGAGTCTCTGGGGATGTAAGAAACAAAGACCAGCACGTTTTTTTGCCTTTAGCTCTGAGCAGCACTGTGGCTTTTCTGGTTACCGCATGTCCCAAAAAGCAAATGCAGGGTGCCAGATGATGCAATGACATGTGCCGTGCTACTGGCTGAATAAAAGTGTTGCACAGGATTCAGCTGCCCCACTTTCTTGTCTGCAGGTCTGCATTCTCATTCTTCCTCAGTTTTATGCATTCAGAGTTAAAATTTGTGGGGCACAACTGAATGCAAAGATCTAATTCTCTCAGTTTGAGGGACTGAAATTAGGATCATATTTGCACTAGGCTTTCTAGTAGTCTGTTAAGAAACAGGCTTTTTCAGAGAGTGTTAGGGTTGAGCTGAATAGGAAGTCATCTCCTTCTCTTTCAAGAAGGAGCTAACAATGAATACATTCCTGATTAAGGTACCTGGCTAGCTACCCAGAGTTAGGCGAGATGAAACCAGACAGAGCACAAATCCTAACAAGGCCAGCCCTCATCCAAACAGTCTGAATCCACAATTTAATTTTCCTAGGAGTCACACAGACACTGCCTGTTTATCCTTTTTGACTGTGCTTCTGTCCTTCAGTTTTTATATGCCAATGACATTGTCCTTACTAGCAATGTGTGGGCTCCTACTCCATGCTAATTAATTTTTCTGTTGTGGAGGAGTTGACAATTGCAAGCTACCTAGCATGTCTCAAGGTCCAAACCTGCCCACAGGCAGGAGCCACAGACCATAGATGAACAGATGCACAGTTTGTGGTGGCAGAACAGCAGACAGGCAGAGGAGATAAAAAAAGACATGCTTAACTGAGGAGGTAAAAGATAGGAAGAAGAGAGGAAGATGAGGGCTGATCTAAAGTCTTTAGTCATGAGAAAATATGTCTGGGGTTTTGGGAGAAATGTAGAACCCCTAATTCCTGGCAAAGTTCAGAGCTATGTGAAGTCTGCCTTGGTGCAAGTAACTGATCTGGATATCACCCTGTATTTCAGCCCTTCTACCCTGCTACAGAATGTAATCCAGCAGTAGCTCAAAAATCATCCATGAGATTCAGAGTCTGATTTGCATGTTATTCTGCCCTGCAAATATGGAGTGACAAAATAGTTTGCAAGTACAGGAAAAATAAAATATGAAAAACTTAAAAGAAGGGAGAAATGGAAAGCTGGCTAAAACAAGAAAGATTAATTATGGCTGATATGCTTGGATTCTGTAGGAATTTCTTTTCCCTCTATTAGTTAAGTATTTCCAGTTTGTATATCTAGCTGTCATTTTGTAAATATTCAGTAATTGTCCACTAGTTGATGCCAGGTGCATAGGTGCATCTTGCTAGCCTTCCACACTTATGGGATCAGAGAACTTTCCCTGCCTCCTGTCAGCTTTCTTAGTTGTTACCCACTTTTTTCCTTTTTTTTTTTTTTTTTTTTTTTTGGGGGGGGGGGAAAAGGTTTCAATCTGCTGCAAGGCATGTCCTGCGGTAGTTTGGGACTCCTATCTCACTGAAGCTTCTATGCAGCAATAAGTGCAATGGGTCTGGGATGTGGTGCACTCCTTTTCGCTGCTGAAGCAGCATTTGGAGCCATTTTGTATTTCATTAGACACACAGAAAATTTTAGCAATTTAAATCTCAGTGTTTTCTTAAAAATATTTTACTTCATTCATAATAAGCAAGGTAACATCCTGTATTTATATGCCAGACTGGCAAATAGAAGAGGGAAGGGTGTCTCGCAGTAGTGTTTCAGGTTTTGTCTTAGGGGTTTCCCAGTTTTTTTTCTGACCATCTGTCTTTATGTATGATCATTCTATTATAAACCTTGTTACGATACCAGAATAATTTTATAAATATGCAGTTAGAGGTGGGCCCTGTTCAGTCTGAACATTTGTATGTTTGTGTGTTTATCTTTGCCTCTATGTATGAGGTTAATTTCCAAAGAATCCAAACCTGCATCCAAGTCCAAAGTCCTCAGATGGTCCCTGTCATTGCAGAAGCTAAGCCAAAACAGCTGAGCACAACTTTGAACACATTTAGATTCTAAATCCTGCCCAAATTACTAGAATTCCTTTCCTTCTCCCATCTCTTTAATCTAAATTGAAGATAAGATCTAGGGAGCACGGGAAAAAGAAAAGACAATATCAACAGTTGATATTAATTGCCCTTTATCAATCCCTGAAGAGTTCTCAAAATATTTAAACAATCTGCTCTAAGTAACAACATTAATAAACTAAATGTGAGAAAGAAGAAAAGCCAGTAATTACAGCAGAGTTTAAGCATCACATCTGATAACTAATAAAGGCCTCTAAATTAAACAAATAAAAAAGATAAAACAGAAAACATAGTAAAGAAAAAAAATCAAAGCATTGTCCTAAATGGCACAGAGGTCACATGAATTAAATACCTCTAATGTCTTTCCAGAAAGAAAACATCATTAAAAGCCTGGAAGAACTGAGTTCTAAATTAATTCTTCATCAACATTCAAAGTGTTTCCCCCTGCTTTCTATCCCAGCATTTTTTCCTAAGGCCTTGTGCTTGACCTATAAAAACCATGTAACTGTCATAAACAAGAAATAAACTTTTGACCATTAATGGAAGATTAGTGTTGTAGGAAGTAGGTGGAGTATGAAAGCCTTAAGCCAAGACAGTGTTCAAGGTCTGAGAGAGGCTCTTCATATGGAGTAGATATGAAATACCTGGAATTTATTTGTTATTTATTAAAAGTATGCACTCTCTTTGCCAACCAGTTGTATTTAGTGTCAGTTATAAAAGGGTCAGTTACTTGCAGATTCATTTAATTTGAAGGTAAAATGTCTGTTAATTTTTATAGCAGTTCTGCAATGTAGTAGAACCCAAACCTTTGCCAAAATTATCCCAGCTGATGCAATTTGCAAAAGTTTGTGTTGTGTTAGCTTAACCCAACTTGCTGATTTGTATCATACAGGATTTATCTGTCACTAGGCTTGAATGGTCAGATACCTTAAATCTATCTTTTTTAATCCATACAAGGCCTTTGGGCAGGCAGCTGTTCAGCAACCTCTGCCAACACTTCCTTCTTCCTACTGCTGAAACCTCCTCATCTTCATCCTTGATATTTTACATGGCTGATATTCTTCTCTTTCATCAGTCATTTCTAGAAAAGTGATGCAGTGGTGTTTAATATACTTCACTCTAGGGTGGCAAGTACATTTTTTCTGGTTGTGCTCACATGTACTATTAAGAAGTTACATTTTTATGCAACCCTACAATAATTTCATTAAGATGAAACACTGGGGGCATTTCCATTGAGATGAAGGATATGTCAGAATTTTAAGACTGTTTCTCATGTGGTTCTTCAGTGACATATATTTTTTCCTGTTAAAAAGAAAAAAAGAAGAAAAAGAAAAAGAAAAGAAAACCCAACAAAGGAAACTGGCCTGGGGAAAATGGCACTGAGATACTGTTAAGAAGTCTGACTTAAAGCCAAGCAGCATATGCAGGGCGAATGCTCAGTCCACCCATTGTGCTTACAGCCACAGGGGGCTGAGAATAGTTCCCTATGAGATTTTACTAGAAGTCTGGTAAAAATATTCTGGTATAGCTGTCTCTCTTTCTGAAATGAGAAACCTTAGTTTTTACTTTAACTTATACTATCTACTTTGACATAGGTTTTTATTTCTGTGTTGACACTACATCATTATACATTCAAAGAAATGCTGTGAATGAAGTGCAAGCTATTAGCATACTGCAAAGTCAATTGGAACCTGGATACCACTTCTTCCAGTGCAGGTGATGAGGGGCCATTGAGTCCATGGCTGCAGAAGGTTTGGCCATGGTGCATTTACTAGTTAACTCTTTTACCAGAATGCAGCCTACAAAGATCTGTTTCAGTCTAGTCTGATTTTGAGCAATGTTCGGACTGTTTTAAGTTGTATTAAGGAAAGACCATTTTCAGGCATAGCACATAATTAGGAAGGTGAAGAGAAGAGTCACCTTTGTTAATTCTTAACTCTCCTGTTCTAAGAACAGTGTTGTTTACCAGAGAATCTGATCCATCTTTGACTTTTTTTTTTTTTAATTAAAAGAAGTAAATTAATTTAGGGCTATCTGATAGCTTGGAAGTGTAGAAGTGCAAAGCATGCAGTGCTGGCTGGTCTCCCTAGAGACACACACTTTAAAGGGCAGAAACCTGGTGTAATCACTGCCTCCTCACCTCCCTGAGATGGCCAAAGCAAACAGTTGTTCCCAAAATTGGAGCACAGCCCTGGTCTTTGCTGGTGGCAGTGCACAATATTCTGCCTCTTGCTCCAGGCTTGGAACAAATCTGCTATTCAGCCTTAAGGAAAGGCAAGTTTGTTAACTAGAGTATTAACTACAACCTTCAAAACAAGACTTGTTATTATATTGCCACAGAATGCCTGAAGATTTATGAGTCCTTGGGAATACAATAAATTAATCACAGTAGTACTTTTTTGTTCTTATAAAGGTTTGCAAAACAAATAATAAAGTGTTGATGTGATTTTTTTTAACTTCAAAATTTACTAATGGGAATATTTAGGGACACTCTTCTGAATCTAGTTTTCATTAAAATGAGCTGTTCTAGACTATGTCTAGGTGGCATGAGTTGGTTGAATGTGATTAGGATTTCAGGAGTTACTGTCATAAGTCGAAAATCATCAGATCCTGGGTTTGATCTTTGTTGTATTTCCTCTTTAGCTACAATAGTAATCTATACACTTAAAAAAAACTACGTGCTACGATTTATATTATTACAAAGAGCTAGCTAGAGGGGAAAAAAAGAAAGATTATTAAGGGAAGTAGGCTCTGGCTTTCCAGTAAAATAAATGGAAATATCATAAATGGAAGCATAAGAAGTTTTCCTTTATCTCTTGAAGTAATTCATATTTAATGGAACTTTTCTGCTTTATAACTCAGATGTTTTTATTAGGACTGCTAAAATACTTAACAAACCATTGCTTAATTTGTCAAATTACATCCATCTGCATTAAGTAATAAAATAGTTGTTTTCAGTAGATCTGAAGAGGTATTACTTCAAAAGCTGATGTACTAATCATTCTACAAAATCTTATTCTGTTCCTATTTTACATCTCAATTCACATTTAGAACACCATGTCTTACACCTAAAACACACTGAAACCACAGGCATCTCTGCACACTCCAGCAATGGCAGCCTCAGCTGCTGGGGATGCCTGCTAGCTCCATGCTACATTGCCTCTAGAAGGAGTCTGTTTTCTCAGTTGATGACATTGCACAGCCTTTATTTTTGTCAAGGCTTTTTCAGTAGAATGGTATGATGTGAAATAGAATAACCTGATGAAATGCAGCAAGTTAATAATAGTGCTGTACACAGAGCACCTTTCATCATGAAGATCCCAAAGAGTTTTACTTAGACTGTACATATAAAAATCCTTCTTCACCCACCATTGAATACAGTTACTGTTACAGAAGAATAGAGTAACCATACCATGCCAGGAATAACAGCTTTTTCGAGTAAGAGAAATGAAGAAAAATGTCTTCGAATGAAACAATAATGGGAATACTTAAGGATGCTGGATCTAATTACTAGCATTTGCATTTGGTCAACGTGTTTAAAGGATTTCTTGTAAATACATGAATCAGTAATAGGAATAGTATCTGTAAATATTTAATTTGCCACAAGTTCTTGTGACTTTATTTTGCCTTTTTTCAGAAACAGCACCTTAAGCAGAAAAAAGCCAAGGAAAAAAACATATATTTATTTATTTATATTTAACCATGTTAAAAAACCACATATATTTAAGAATTGTTTCCAAATTTACTCAAAAAAAGTAATGCCAGTTAGTCATGAAGAGCTGGCTCTAAAATATTCACATTTTTGCATCAAATACTGGACAGATCTAACTCTTCCATTTGGTGTAATTCAACAAAAACCATCTGGGTATTATTGTGAGCTGCTGCAGAAACATAAATGTAGCCCAGGTTCCTTTAGTAGATCCCTTGTGGTAGATCAAAGTGAGCAACACTGAATGATTGGTGTTTATAAATATTATGTAAATATTACGATTTATTATGGAACAACTTGGTAGCAGAGAAGAGCAGGTATGTAAGCATTTTGATTAATATTGCCTATAGTTATGTGCAGAAAATCATGCTATGAAAAGCTAGTGTCCATGAAGGAGACAGAGGAGTCCTGCAATTTTATTTGAGCAAGAGAAGAGTCTAATTGGGCATACACTCACAGGGTTTCTCATGGTTTTGGAAGATGCAGCCTCCTTTGATCCTAAGCTCCTGGCCAGATTCTGCCCTCTTCCCTTCCCTACTGGCTGGGATACTGGGAGGGTACAGCCTTCTCAAACTGCCTGCCACATGTTTCTCCCTTGAACACGTCATCTTCCTCCGAAGTTCAGAAATGCAGTCTATCTGGGTCCTGCAATAGACTTAGTGTGGATCCCTTTGGCTATTGCCCTAAAGTTCAGGAGTTCAAACTGTGGTAAAATTGTCTGGTTTCTGTGAACACTTGTGTGGCTTGAGGTTGATGGAGACATTAAGACACATTTCAAAGACATTAAAACCCATTTCTCCTAAGGGCCCTCGCCCACTGAGTTGTTTGCAAAGACATTACCACCCATCTTTCCTACTAGTAATATAACATGAAAGCATTACAGTATGAAAGTGCAACATCACCCAAGAACATGCACACGGAAAAAGATGGAGAAAGAGAAAGGACAAGAGAATGAAGATCTCACCACCCACAGGCCCCAAAACAAGCTTTGGTTGATTCACAGTCTTGCTTGAAGTGGTGGTCACAAACTGGATCCTTTGGGTTGTGGATGAAGTCCCAAAGAAGTAATGGGGAGAAATCCCCAGGGAAATCCATGAAAAACAAAATCTACTGGGTTTATATGCACTCAGTTTTGAGTGGCAATGCCCAGGTACCTCCCCTGGGCAGCCCTGCCTTTTGTGCAAGGCAGGACAACCTAGCATGGCAAGAGACTCGACTCCACAGGATCCTCTCCTGTCTCACTCATCCTTCAGCCCATCCTTCAGCCTCTGTCTTTTCAGATCAGAGGTTTACTCAGTGCACACCAAAAAGTTCGCCTCCTCCACCTCTGCAAAGCACCCTGGCATATCCCCAAAAGGGGGAAGTGTTTTGAATCGTTATCCTTTAACCGTTCAGTCTCTCACAGGTGTGTTCAGCTGGAATCGAAATGTCACACTGGAATGAGTCCTGGTGCCATTCAGTGCAATACAATACTGGCAGTGGCCAGTGCTGTATTTCCTCTGAATGGTTTGTGATACAACATTAATATAGTGATACTGGGAGTATCAGAGCCAATTCAACCGTAACTTATAAACATTTGCAATGGAGATTTATGACTCTTGATTTAAAAATGCAATTAAAGTGTCATAAGTTATTCAGTGCACGGTAATTGGGGTTTTTAGCCTTTACTAGTTACAAAGCCATTGAAAAGAACAAATATTTGCCTTTGAAGATTAAGTCTATTTGCTGTGGGCTAGCAGCACTCTCCATCAATGGGCTCAATTGATGTGTTGCATGCACACTTTGCAGCTTGATCAATGTTTTTGCAGCAAGCAGTTATTGAAAAGTGGAAATGATCATATCAAGACAGGGAGAGATAGAAGGATCATAGCATCCTCTTTTTCATGTTAGTCATTGCAGCACGTAAATCAGCATCAGTGACATTTATGACATTGTATATATAGGAAATGTAGGCAATGAGAGAGGAGAGAGAAATTTGTTTCATGCTTCTTGAGAACTTAAAAAATTATTGTAAATTCACTGGAAGAGAATGAGCTGAAGGATTAAAAATTAAAATAACAGTTCATGGCAGTAGGTTAAGCTGGTGATAAATTATCCATACATTGTCATAGGGATTAGTCTCATTGCATGTCATTATTGATTCAATGGAAAAGGATAACAAAACTACAGTAATGTGGTTTGGAAACTGAAATAAACATCAAGAAGGCCAGAAGTAATAAAGTCCACACTAGAATGTAAGGAATATGAATTGGGTGTATTATACTGTGAAACAGTATGAAAAAATACAACTAATATAACTAAAGAATATAGAATCTAAAATTTATTTATCAGCAAAAATGAAAGATAGTAATGATGGACAGTGGTTTAGATATTGTAATATCATTTAGTGCCTAAAAAATATGTTTCAGGGCTAGACAGTCATAGTAGAAGGCAGTGAGGGGCAGCAGGGGCTGAGTTTCAAGTCAGCTTGGAAAACTAAACCTGTCTGTGGCTGACAAGCAAACCAGCACTGCTAGGTAAGAACTATGTAGGGCTCCTAAGTTTTATACACTTCTAAAAAGTGTAAAGCATTACCTTTATGATTTTTTTCTCACTTCTACAAGGAAATTCTACCATTCACTCCCTGCTCCAGGCCTCACTTGAATATCTGTCTCACTGATATCACAAAACTTAGCTTCAAGTTATGATTGTAAATCTATATCCCTTATCTCATATTTTGCTCTCATTCCAATCATATATTCTAGGAAAAAGCCATCTAGATTTAAAATAAGGGAAATAAATCATTTTCTTAAAATGTTTGCCAACTCTACAGAATTTCTCAGCTTGAAAAATCTCATAGCAAGGATAATACTGGGAGGGTGAAGCATGCAGTAATTAAGGCTTTAGTCTATGATAAGGAAGGCTTCAATTCATACCCTACTGAGGCCTGAGTCACCTATCTGGTCCCAGAATTGTTCTGGCTCTCATTCTTCATTCTTAAAATGGATTTAATAGTCTCTTTATATATCATAGGAGTCTTGTGAGAATAAATATGCTACAGATGGTAAAGTACTCAGACATTAAAGTCCTGAGGGCCAGAGGAAATCAAAAGTTATATCCTTCTATCTGACTTTGGAATCATTTGAAATTGAGTGCAAAAAGCTTTCAGAGAACATGCTAGACACAACTGCCTAAGTTGCAGTACATATTTTATTCAATTAATTAAATTTCCATTATTCCTATGAATTGTCTGTAAGTGGTTTAGGAACATAAGAATTCCCACCCCATCAAGAGGACAGTTTAATAGAAGGCAGGCGCTGTGGCTCTGCAGCAGGGTGAACAGCACACAGCCTCCCTGAAGACCAGCCTCCCAGCTCTGCACCATCTGTGCAACCAACTTCCACAGGCAGTGGGTTTTGATAGATTCAGATGATTGTTTTACCCCCCACTTTTTTGTTTGTTTGGTTGGTTTGGTTTGGTTTGTTTTGAGGTATGCTTTGGGGCTCATTTGGGAGTTGAATACCCCAATAGAAATGATGGGATGTTTTTCTCAGAAGAGAAATCAAAGTGAGCCCTTTACCATCAAGCTGTTGCAAATATGGATGGAATTTAGTGAGTGTCATCACCCAGCAAGAAGAATCTCAACATCAGCCAGCCCACTTAATGTATTTTATCAGTAATACTCTCTGTATGGTAGCTCTTATCTGTATGTTAGCTACCACATTTATAAACTTGACCTATTTTCTGTGACTAGACAGCATCTGTATTTGAGTGAATTTGGGGTATAGTGTAAATATTTACAAATATTTACAAACAGGGCCTGTTTTTAACAGTGAATACTCTGTCTGCATTTCTAACCTGGAGCTGCTTTTTTCAGTAGTAGACTTTCTATATTTTCAACACTCTGGTTTGATCAAAAGACTTTTTTTCCTTGATTAAATCTCCTTTTGTACATCAGCTTTTCCTCAGGAAAAGACTCATTCATGCTCAAGATCACACTCTTGTTATACAAAACTGCTAGTTGGCATTATCAGCACCCTTATTAACCAATTCTTAGAACAAGTTTTGAGATCCTTATCCCTTTACTGAGCTGCTCACGTGTGGAAGCAAACACAGACGAAACACGCAATATTCCTTCAGGCCACAAAGAAATCATTAGCAGAAAACAGATTAAGATCCTGATTCCTTGTCCATTATTTAGATGATGCCTTTTCCTTCATCCTAACTTCCCCTGTTGTTCAGCACACTAATACAACACAGTGCTTCTTAGTGCACTTATGTTTTGGTTCAGTGTTTCAGAAGAACATAGGAACTGCAGTAATAATGGCTGAACCCTCTTGGGTTTTTGTGCAGAGTCTGAGAGAAGAACTGAAATAGAGATAAAGCACAGCTTTGGCAATGGAACTTGGTTTTGAAACTTTGTAAGGTGAGGCTACCCAAACAGATCTCTAGGTAGAAGCTAACTAACCTCTTCCAGCTTACTGGAAAAGAAACCTCACAGTTGTTTCATAACACCAGCAAATCTGTCTTATTTTACAGAAATAAGGCTAAATTTCCCTCAGTTAATTTGAATGTTGTTTTTATTCTGGGAGAAATGTTAACTTCTTCTACAGGAAAATATCTGTGAAACTCTACAATGTGATATATAGTTCTTATTTTCAGTTTTTATTTAAAAAAAAAAAAAAAAGATAAAACTTTTAGGTCTTGGCTACTTTTTTACTATTAAATATGTCTTGGCACTTGCCTAGATTATGGAGTAATCACTTGCACAACATCATCCTTTAAATAGGTCAGCCAAAACTCTACATCCAAATACACTGTAAGCATTGCTCAGATCTCAAACTTTTACAGTTGGGTTCTGTCTCTCTAATGGTCTGAATCAAAATTCTGAATACATCCAAATACCCTGAAGCAAGGGTATTGAAAATACAGATCCAGCATGTCTGGCACAAGTGTTTCATTTTCAGGCTTCTTTTTTTCATTCTCCTCTTCCCCACCCCCATCTCCTCCCTTTCAATTAAGGCAAAAGCACATTGTTATTTTGAGAAATCTAAAAGAGATTATTTTCCAGGATGGTTGATATTCATATGTGAAAAATGATAAAGTGATTAACTTGCCGTACATCTTGAGTAAAACCCACAGAGAAGAGTAAAAACATGGAAATTCAGCACATATGTTTTGTGAAGAAAACCTATTGTCCTCTCTGGGAGGCCTTATTTCCTGAGCTTTTTAGGCTACACTTCTTTGGCCCATAAATCAGTATGGAGGAGGTCCTGGTGCTCAAGCCTCTGTTACCAGCTACAGTTGCAGAAGGGTTATATGTGTAGTGGGATAGGCACCAAAAGTCTGGAAGAGTCCTCTCAGGACACTACAGTAGTTGTGAGTATTTGAGGTAATCACATTATATACAATGCTTATTGTTTTATTGTGGCTGGTACTTGGCTTTCTATCCTTAAAGCAGACTCAGAACTCTAATTAATCCTGAACCGTCACAGTGACATATTTTCCAGAGGATATACAAACTGAGACTGTTTTTTCCATGGTTTCTTAATGTCTCCCCTTTACTTGATTTCTTTTTTGACTCCGTACTGTTGCCACAGACAAGCATAGGATAAGATCTCAGTATTTGTTACGTCTTGCCCTCCAGGATATAATTTTTCCTAACTACCTTTAATTGAATGGAATTAACTTTCCTTTATAAGTCTACAAAGTATAAGGTGTGCTCCGATGCCTAAATACAAGCATTAACATTGTGTTAACCCAGTCCAGTTTTGTGACTGTGCTGTCTAGAAGAGCATACCAGAGCCTGGTTTTGTCATACTGGAGCCTGTCTTTTGGCTGTGAGTGCTTATATTCCAGCATCTCCTTCATAAAAAAATTAACTTAATATTTACAAATTATTTTGTGTATAATGACTAATGAGATTTATAGATACTTTCTTCTATTCTTGCTATTTTAATCATCTGTTGAGCACTTAAATTTGCTCTTTTGGCATTTCTGTCTCTCTCTATCGTTCTTGTGGTGACAGCTTTGATGCCCTATTCATATCACAAATGCCCTTTTACACATTGTTTCTCATCTGCACCTTTTCCTCCAGTGTGCCTTGGTTTGTCCTCACCATTGGTTCTCTCAGGCCAAGAAACTTGGACTAGAATGACAGCTTTATTCCCTTAAAGGCTGGAGCTGGGAAATAAAAAATATGTTATCCTAAGCTGGTCACATACCTTTTCTAACTACCAGCTGTCTTGGTACTTTATCTTGTCCTTAACCTTTTATTAATTCACAGCTTCCACTTCCCCTTTTTTGTCTCATCCCATCCAAATTCAGAGAGGGAGAGGTTCATGCCAAAGGCAGCTTTCTCCCTCAGCTCTATCTCTAGCACAAGTGTGGGTGCTGGTAAATAAATAAAACTTCTTCAGGCAGATGGAAGACAGAGTGCTGCCCCAAGGACTGCACAGACTAAAGGCTTTAACTGTTTTGCTAGCTGGGTCATGCTGCTCTTCCACATGGCTCAGCACCCACTTCAACATCTGCTACTAAAAGATATCTTGGATAAGGATTGACCTTTCTATCTCATTACAGAGTTAAAGCTGAGGTAGCACTTGCATACTAGGACAATGTCTGAAAGTCCTCCTGAGTTTCTGTGTACTAACTACTGCACTGCAGTAGTCCTCACCCCAAATAAGTCAGATTTTGGGGTTTTGTCAATTTTATTTTTATTTTAGCCCAACTACCAATATTAAGACAGTCTGTGCCTGGGACCATGAGAGAGGAGATGCCTGTTTTACGTTCCTATGCCGCAAAAACCAAAATCTGACCGTAAGTTTTACTGCCTTTTTTTCAAGTCCTAGTTACTATTGGCATGATTCATTTTTTGTTTTTTAATAGTACCCAGATGTCCCAATCAGGGTCGTGCTGTGTTCAACACCATAGAAACATATAAGAAGAAACAGGCTTTTCTCTTGAGAACTAAAAATTTAATTTAGGAAACAAATGTAGTGTTGTAAACAAGGTGAGATGGGCATCAGGGTGACTAGTTGCTGTAGACTCATACTGGTCACTGAAAAACAGTGCTACATCATGCACTGAGACTTCTATGTTGTTGGAGAGCACTGGTCACTGAGCCACTGTTGCTCTGTCATCAGTCATCAGTTGGTGTCAGGAGCAAGTCCTGAAAAAGAACTTGAAGCTAATAATATGATTTTAATAGACAAGACCATGCAAACTTAGGGAGGAGCATATGGCTTGGTTAGGTTTTTTCCTTGTTACCCTAATGAGGGGACAGCAAATCCTGACAAGCAAATCTTGATAAGATAATGCTGGGAAGGCTTGTGGAACAAAAGCTGTAGAAGAGTACTAAGGGGGAAAAAAGCTCCCTCATGCAGCAGTGAAGGGACAAATCTCAGTTCAGATGGCAGATAGTCAGATTCTCAGTGAGGAAATTGTGTAATAAATGTTGGAACTGAAAAAATGAAGGAGACGAAAGGGATTTCAAACTGTTAGGTATTTTTATTTCATACAATAATTTCACTTTGGATCTGAAATACCTATCTTTCTATTTTCTGTTCTTGAAATAATAAGTACTGTATCAAATTTATCATTTTATAAATTAAACCATGTTTTTTGAACTGACAACATACATAATTTCTGGGACTATCAGTCATTTTGCCTGGTGTATAGGAGAAATGTGCTTTTCATTTAATTGACCATTTGGTGGCAGTACACGTTAGCCTCACTTTTTGGATGATAATGTGTTATTCATTACGGTTTCATCTCAGATTTGTTCTTCTCAAATGTGTCAAGTACAGGAGCCAAATCTTTATATAAAGTCTACAGTGCTAAGGGGTGAATGCCCAGTCTTAAAGCTCACTAAGAGAAACAGGTATTGATATGAAGAAAATTATGTTCATTAACATTTCACAGTAAGTCTTTTACCTATGACAAAACAGCTCATTTTGCTTCCTACCATTGTTTTTTCTAAGGTAGTGTGACATGTTTTCACAGAAATTATGCTTATAATGAAATATCAACAAATTGCTTTCTCCTTTACATGGCAATTAAAATGAAGACAAAATAAATGAAAAATGGCCTGCACACAAAGAATGAATTCCAGTTATATGATAAAAACACATCCAGGATTTTCCCTGGTAAAAGGCATGTATTACCACATTTTTGTAATTCAAAGTACACTACACTCTGAATGAACAGTTCTATCTGTTACAGTTTAGAGAAGCGTACAATATCCTGTTTTTAATGTAGCACAGGTGTTGGCAGATCAAAATACTAAGTCTCATTAAATCATATATATATATATCGTGAAACCAAGTTTCTATTTCCATTACTAGAGTACTAGATCAGACTGTTAAAATTAAGAGGAGGGACGTGAAGAGGGATCATCTGCAGTGCTCATAGGGGTTGATACTTGCTAATCTCTGTTTTGATACAAGCAATATTTCATTGGACTGTTTATTTTCACTAAGATGTGTTTTGAACTTATTTATTGAGCTGTGATTCTTCTTGGGAAGTGTTTCTGGCTGTGGACAAATACCATCTGCAGTAGAGTAAACTTATGTATAAAAAAGCTCATTAGCAAAGGCTGAAACCAGAAAAGGATCCTAGAAAGGGCCCAAGGAGGGGACCTATAAAAATAATGACAGGATGGAAAGGCAGAACAACACTGAGCTTCAGTGCTGGACAACAGTCCAGCTTCAAGCTAAACAACATGCAGTCAGCTTGTGTTAATGTTACTGTGTGTGCTCAAGAAGGCTGCAGCCACCTGCAAAGCATTCCTGGAAGCAAGAGAGTTTCTGAAATATGAACATGGAGGTGCAGAATGCACAAATTATGGATCCTATTTATAAAAAAATATTTATACATAGTAATGTGCATATATTACAAATTGTAATATAACCTCTGCATTTTCAAGTCTCCATGAATTTGAAAATTGTAATCTGAATTAACAGTCTTGACTTTGGAAGTCCCTCAATTTTCAGCAAGAGCTACAAGTCCTCTGGTAGCTGTTGACATCCCTGATTCTTGAACAGAGAATGGGCAGTTTGATTTGTTCTTCTCTCGTTTGACAGTCTGGCTTCTTACATTTTATAGTGTTGGTATTTTTTTCAGTATGGAACATTTATAAAATCTCACATAACACCTGTCTGCAGGAGGCAAGTGTCACTACACCTGACTTTTGGGTTCTGGAAATGAAAGAACTAAACTATTTAAAAATATTTCAGTGCTGTACAGTGGTCAGAAATATAGAAACAGCAACACTCTTGAGGTAGAAAACTTAGTAGTTTCTGTCATATCATTAATATCCTTCTTGCTTTAGCATCCAATTAATAAATTACACTGAGAACACCATTGGATTCAGTTTAGAATTTGGACATTATTTAAAGAATAGCTTTTTCCAGTAACAACAAAATTTGAACTAAGGAGCAGGAAGTATACTTGAAAATTGATATTTTCTGAAGAGATTGGGAAAAAATGTTGTTAGCATAGTCACAGTGTTTGAGTGTTGCCTACAAGTACTTATTTCTACCACTGTGAATACCCAAGTTTCTTTAAATCAGGTAAGGCTTGGGAGATTTCAGGGAAGACCTCAATAGGAGAAGAAGTGAAGCTGCCACCTTTTCCTCACCCTCAGCAGCTGTGCTCTCCTATATCTCCTAAAATAAGGTTTCTCTGGCTAAGGAAAGTTTCTTTAAGTTCACAGCTTCAACAGTTGAAAGGAAGATAAGCAATATAGCAGGTGTTGATATAATGAGATACCGTTTGTAAAAGGTGGTGTCTGATTTCTTAATGGGCACATCTTTCAGTCACAGGAATGATTTTTGACAGGAAAATCATCCTGGAAGATGGATAGACCTGCTGCACACTTAAGGTTTTGTCTTCATTAGGAAGGATCCAAGTTCAGTGAGCTCACCTATGCTGAGACTTTGTCATATAAACTTGTTAGCACATAGCTATGCATTAACTTTGTAGCTCTGTATTTGTTCCTTGCACACCATATTCTGTAGTGAGTACAAACTGTCCTACTCCTGCCATGAAGGTGTCAATTCCATGAAAAAAAGACACCAGGATAGTTATCACAAGCAGCTCTGTGCCTATACCATGCCTATAGTGACTTGCTCCTCTGCCAAGAACTGGAATAAACATAGGGTAAAATCCTACTGAGGACAGCTCTGCTTCTGTTCCTAGTGTCAGGTAGCTTACCTACAGCCTTACGTTTTCCTGCTATCTGCAGGACCTCCAAAAATGTGTGTAAAGTATAACCTGCCTTCTCCTTGATTTTTGTATTGTGGTAGTGCTAATAGTTAACAAATCAATTTTCATAAAGAAGCACTGCATAACTGTTTCCTACCTTTGCAATGGTACAGACTTTTCCTAGAGGTTTTTGTTCTTTTCATACTGCTGAAATGGAGAAAATGAACTTAGAGTGTTTTTTCTTTAAAGCCTGGAGCTCCATGGTTTTTTCAAATAAGTGAGTTTGTTAATGAGAATAATAATTCCAGTATGCATCTACTGCTTGCTGAGTTGAGTCACAAGTATCTTTAAATAACATGATTCTTGTCCAAAGGATACAAAAGCTACAAACTTGAAGCAAACCCAGTAAGCAAAAGATCGATATATTTTCAAGGAACTGATGTCTTCTCACCTGCAGTGGGACAATCTGGGCTGACATTGCTTGTGTTTTACTTTTCCTTGTAGTTCTAAGATTATTATCATAGAATTATAAAATACGCTGAGATGGGAGGGACTCATCAGGACCATCAAGTCCAACTCTTGGGCCTTCACAGGAAATTCCCAATAATCACGCTATGTGCCTGAGACTGTTGTACAAGCTCAGTCCAGACTCTGTCAGGCTTGCTGCTGGGACCATTTCACCTAATCAACCTCTGTGTAAAAAACAGTGATGTCTAATCTACACCCTCCCTGACACATCTTTAGGTCATTCCCTTGGGTCCTGTCACTGGTCGAGAGAGTGGAGAGTTCAGTATTTCTCCTCATGAGGCTGTGGAAGACCACAGTGAGGTCTCCCCTCAGTCTCTTCCAGGCTGAACAGACCAAGTGACTTCAGCTGCTCCTCTCCTCCAGACCTTTCAGCTCATGGTCTTCCTTTGGACAGACTCTTACAGTTAAATATCTTTTTTATTTTGAGACTCCCAAACCTGTCCCCAGCCCTGGCGGTGAGGCCACCCCAGCTCAGAGCAGAGGGGACAATCCCCTCCCTTGCCCGCCTGGCCATGCTGTCCCTGCTGCCCCCAGGACACGCTTGGCCCTCCTGGCTGCCAGGGCACTGCTGGGTCCTGTTCAACTTGCCATGGACCAGGAGCCCAGGGCCTTTCCATGGCCCTGCTCTCCAGCTTCTCATTCCTCATTCTGTCCATAGACTTAGTGTTGCCCCATCCCAGGTACAGCATCCAACACTGTCCCTTGTTAAACTTCATATTGTTGTTGATTGTAGCCCTCTAATTTGTTAAGGTCTCTCTGCAGGGCTTCTTTGTCTTCAAGGGAGTCAACAGCTCTTCCCAGTTTAGTGTTACTGGCAAATACACTTAGCATTCCTTAGAGTTCTGCACTGAAGTTGTTAATGAAGATGTTGAAGGATACTGGACCATGGATGGAGTCCTGTGGAACCCCCCTAGTGACAGGCCCCCAGTCTGATGTGACCCCATTCACTGAAACCCTCTGTGCCCAACCCACGAGCCAGTGCTCACTCATCCCATGATGTGTTTGTCCAGCTGTGAGCTGGACATTTTGTCCAGAAGGATGCTGTGAGAGACAGTACTGAAAGCTTTGCTGAAGTCCAAAAAGATCACATCAACTGGCTTCCCTTCACTGGGTGGGTTACCTTTTCATAGAAGGAAATGAGAAGGAAACAAGCAGGACTTCAGACCTTGTAAAGCCATGCTGTCTGTGGGCAATATTTGAAAATTATACTGTAAAATATCAGTTCCCACCACTGTCCTAGAAATGAAACCGTGCATTGGCTACTACCATTTCTGCTTTAAACCATCCATTTCATGTTGCTTTTTTATGCAGCTGCGTTGCATAGAAGACATGTTCTGATTACTGTTTGTGAGCTTTACCCGTACTCAGTAGCCACAGCTTCCAGGCAGTATGGTGTCAGGACAGCAGCCTATTTAATGAATACAGTATACCCTGCATGGCTATAAGGAATGAACAATTACAAATCTTCTAAATTAAGCGGGGAAATTGCCAGTCCACTACTCTGGGACATGGCATGATTTTGTGCCTCAAATGCCCTTTATGTTCAAAAATTATTCTTTTTCTTCCATGGCTTTTGCTATGTTATAATAAGGTGATAAATAAGAATAATTTGACTCCAAACCCACTTTTGAAAATGACTGCTTCATCTATATAATATTTTGCCTGCAGCCATCACCCTGATCTTTATATGTATTGGGTTTGCATGACCAAGTTTTGGTAGCAGTGGGGCTACAGGGGTGGCTTATTTGAGAGGCTCCCCCACATCCAACAGAGGCAATGCCAGACAGGTCCAAGGTGGATGTGCTGCTGGTCAAGGCCAGGCCAGTCAGAAATGGTGGTAACACCTCTATGATAACATATTTAAGAAGAAAAGAAAAGTTGGCCAGAGAAGAGTGGGGTGACAATATGAGACAGGAACAACTCTGCAGAGACAGGAACTCTGCAGATACCAAGGTCAACGGAGAAGGAGGGGCAGGAGGCACTTCAGGCACTGGAGCAGTGCCTGTAGTGCCCCTGCACCCTGTAGTGAGACCATGGTGAAGCAGCCATGCCCCTGCAGCCCGTGAGGACCACAGAGATGCAAAGATCCACCTGCAGCCCATGGAGGAGCCCACATTGGAGCAGGGGGATGCTTGAAAGAAGACTGTAAACCCATGGGAGGCCTGACCTGGAGCGGACTCCGGGCAGGGACCTGCAGCCCTGTGCAAAGAGGAGCCCATACCTGCAGCAGGTTTCCTGGACGGACCCAAGCTGGAGCATACTGTGCCTGAAGGACTGCACCCCATGGAAAACTGTCCTGCTTGTAGCAGTTTGTACAGAACTCTTGCCCGTGGAATAGACTCACATTGGAGAAGTTAAGAATTAAGAATGAAGAATTTTCTCCTGCATGAGAGACCTGTGCTGGAGCAGGGAGAACAACTCCTCTCCCTGAGAAGCAGCAGAAGCAATGTGTAATGAACTGACTGTAATCCCCATACTCTATCACCCTGCACTGCTGTGGAGGAGGAGGTAGAGCTGGGAAAGTGGAGGGCTAGGGGGAAGGTGTTTTTAAGGTCTTCTTTTAGTTGTCATTATCCTGCTCTGATTTTGTTGGCAATAAATTCAATTAATGTCTCTAATTCGAGTTGGTACTTGAAGAGTGATTTACCCCAGACCTTATCTCAACCCATGAATCCTTCTTTCCCCCGTGCCTAGCTGTGGGGGGACTGATAGACATGCTTTGGTGGATGTCTGGCATCTAGCCAGGGTCAACACCCTGGTTTGGTGTTGGCACACAGGATTTGGCCAGTCAGAGGTGGGGTGCAGGTCACTTGGCTCAGATACTTTACCTCTGAATACACTGTAGGACATACATGCTTTTTTGTACCACTGAAGTGCTACACATAGGAATATCAAATCAGAGAGAAATTTACATGAAGTGCTCTGAGGATAGACGACTTCTATGGGTGTAAGATCATTTCATGTGGGAAAAAAGCAAACCTTTTCTACCTGGCATTGTCCTTCTTTTGACTATGGAGATCTCTGTTTCATAAAAACAGTGTCACAGACTGTAATTAATAATCAGTGAGAGTGTCAAGGCAGAGCAGACATTCAAAGATAGTGACACTATGACTATCACTAACAGTTCAGCCCTGTGAACTGTTGTGCTGGTTTCAGCTGGAGTAGAGTTAGTTTTCTTCACTGCAACTGATATGGGGATGTATTTTGTATTCATACTGGAAACAATATTGATAGCACAGGGATGTTTTACCTGTCGCTGAGCAATACTCACACAATGTCGAGGTATCTCTTGTGCTCCTCACTGAACCTTAACAGCGAGGAGGTTGTGGGGGCACAAGGAGTTGTGAGGGGACACAGCCAGGAACAGCTGCCCCCAGTTGACCACAGGGATATTCCATCCCATACAGCATCCAACAGAGCATGTAAAGCTGGGGGAAGAAAGAAGAAGGGGGAGGATGTCTGTGGTTGATGGCATTTGTCTCCCCAAGCCACTGTTATGCATGATGGAGCTCTGCTTTCCTGTGGATGACTGAACACCCGGCTACCCATGGGAAGCGGTGAATGACTTCGTTGTTTTTCTTTGCTTGCATGTGTGGCTTTTGCTTTACCTATTAAACTGTCCGTATCAAAACCCACTTTTAGTCCACCATGGGGGGAGTGAGTGAGTGGCTGCGTGGGGGTTAGCTGTCAGCTGGGGTTAAACCATGACAGCTGTCCATAACACTATCTGTCAAAACTGCTGTAAGGGACAATAACTCCAGACATGTTACTACATTTGGGATTTTTATTTCATGAAAACTAAAGCCATGAAGGAAACTAAGTATTGGATACCTGGTTACATCTTGCTACACTGGAAGAGAATTTGAAGTAATAAGTCCACTGGGTGAGAGCAGCATGCATGTAAGCACATGGGATTAAGCTCCAGCATTCTCTCCTTAGAGAAAATGTCCATGGATTTAGCAGGAGTGAAAATGATGAACATGTGCCCCATTTTCAACTAAAGCAAGCAGTAATGTTCAGTCACCAGTGGGATTATTGTAATATCCCCTCCTTTATGTTTACATAGGAAAAGAAATAGAGCCTTTACTACTGCTATTGGATTTGTTTTCGGTAAAATATTATGGCCCTCAGTTCATGGAGTATACCAATAGGTAGTCAGAAAGTGTTCTGAGTTACCCCATTTTATAATCAGTAATTAGATAGTTATGGCACTCTTGCTGGACCTTTGCTGAGCTAGTACTGGCTTGACACCAAACAGAAAAGAAGGTTGTAATCCAGTCTCTTCATGCGCATGTATTAACCAGTTTCATTTCAGTTCAGGACACTGAGTCCCTCTGTCTATCTGTGTATCTCTGCCCCTTCAGTATACAGCTGAACAGGGGCAAAGGGCTTTTCTAGTGAGTCTTGGCCACACGAACCAAGCCATGGGTGCTGCTGCTGTCTGCAAGGGCAGACACAGCAAATTCACCTGTCTGTGAATCTTTCAGATAACAAAGGCTCTGGCTCTGCACCAGCCAATGCAAGCACCCAGTGAGGCTGGGACAGACCTCATCTGGGTGACATAATTGTGGCACCATGGTATTTTAATTGGTGGGAAGGTTAAATGAGGAGAAGAAGAAGGGGGGTTCCCTCTGATGATGTGATCTCAGCTGCCCTACCTGGGAGGAAGAGAAGAGATGAACATGAAAAAGAAAGATAAAGTAATGAGGCAGAGACCAAGGGGCTTGTTCTGGAGCCATCGCCTTGCGTATGTATCCCTCTCACTGTCACATGGCAGGAAAGAGAGCCTTTCCAGGAAAGGCCAGAAGCACATGAAAATTTATTGCTCCCATCCTATGGACTTAATTCATTTTAAATACCTAGTCCAGTTTTCAAACCCATTCAGATGTCTGGTATCCCCACATGAAAACTAGAACCCAAAATTACTTGCCTATAAATGGTCCATGACTAGTTATGTACATTAGAATGCCCAAATCTAAAACCTAAGAGCAAGCAAAGCCAGGAGCTACTTTATGTCAGTGAGCACACAGCCTCCAGGAGCTAAACAAAAAAGAAACTCTTACCTTTTACTACAGCTGCAAAAAAATTGCATTTACACACAATGTGTACAGCTAGAACTCTGGAAGCTATATGTCTCTAAACAGCTAAGTAGAACTCATTTGTTTATGTTAAAATGTAGTTAGAACTTGTGCTGCCTCCTTGAAAAGTAGTGACAGCATTCAAGAGGAAACAGACTCAGTTCTTCCCTCATTCAAAATATTTAATCTTTTTCCCTGCTTTTCAGAAGATGGAGATCACCAGGAGGTGGTCTATTCCTCATAGGCTTTTGTGGGAAGCAGAAGAGGACTCTTTTCACTCTTTTGGGAAAAGGAGACAGCTATGCACAAAATATGAAAGACTGAGTGACAGAGGCAGAGCATGACTCCCTGGTCTAGTGGTTAGGCTTAGAGCTGAGAGACACAGTTTGGGTGCCAGTTTCCATGGTCATTCCTATATTTTAACTGTATCACCTAAAATATGGATACTGTCCTGGGAGCAAAAACCAGAACTCAGAACTCCTACTGCACTAAGACACTTATCCACTTAAACTGCTGAACTGTGTTTTGCTCCATAAACTTTGAAGTCTTGTCTGTGTGTTGTACATTTACCAATTGGTTTAGTCTGGTGACAGGACATTTCTCTCAAAAGGAGGACATATAACTCCTTATGTGTCATCTTATATAATCATCTTATAAACAAGAGGGAACTAAACTTGGTTGACTATGCCAAGGTGGATAAATTCAGATACATAAACTGAGCAACTCAGGAGGAAAATTTAAGTTTAAAAGGGTCAACTGCCTGTTAAACCCAGGTGTCTTCAGGGATAGGCAGGCATTTTCAGTATCATGTTTTGGATTTCTAGGTTCTAGATCCCAAATAAAGTGTTAAGTCCTCTTTTGAACCTGTCCCAAAGCTGTGTTTTGATCTGATTATAGCATTTACATTAAAAGTCACTGTTTTCTCGCCTTACTTTTGGGTGCAAAGTTCACTGTGTTCATGAATATAAGCCAGTGATCCTGAAAGTTAGACAAACACAAAACAAGATGGTTCTTTTCTTGAGAGCTGGGAATCTGGCAGACCTACAGCACTCAGATTCTACAGTTTAAACATCCTCAAAGCAAGAGAAATTAAATTACCCTCCCAAGCACACCAGCTTGACTAGAGCTCAGTGCAGCAGGCTGGGAGAGAGCAGAGTCTGATCTAGTACCACTGTGCCTGTAAATTCTGTGACATTGGAGATCTCCCTGCTAGCACTGCTTGAAGCCCTGTGTGCACAGGGAGCTGCACTTCAACAAGCCTGCAAGTTGTTTGTGAGCACAGCATGTAATATCCTGGCACTGCTGCTGATTGTTTACAGGTGGTAAAAGAGACCCCAATATCCACGCTGAAAGCACCTTTGCACAATATTAGCCACTGCAACACACATTGGAGACAAGTGACAAAAATGCATCTGCAGTCCTTACTAATGTATCTCTCTACATTTACGAGGAAGTTGCAAGGGAGAATGACAGAAACAGCAGTGGGAAGGGATCTCTAGAGATTATTCAGTCATGCCTCCCACCTGAAGCTTGAAACTGTGGGTTTCTTTTCAGTGCCTCACTGTCTTCTCAGGCCTCTTGCATGCTGACAGATTCAAAGATGTGGAGTGCATTTTGAGCTCTATAGTACAAAATAAAAGCTTAAATGAAAAAAAAGAAAAAAAGAGAGAGAGAAGAAAAGAGAAGTCAGGAAAGAGCCTGTAGTTTTAAAACACATGTCAAAGTCCATGGGTAGTCTTGTTGCAACTGGAATGTGTGGAGCTTTTTTGCCATTAACCTCAAGACAAATGGCTTGTTTTAAAGACAGTAAAAACACCATGTTGTGCAGGTGCCTCTATGTGTGGGTGGATTTCTCAGGAGAATGTCAGAGACTGTAGCCACAGCATTGGCACTCCCCAGTGCTCTGCACCATCTGTGGCCTGTGAGGGGGAAGCAGCTGCAGTCCTGCACAGCCCTTTCCCCAGGTCCTCCTCTCCATCACCACCCCGTTCGCCTCCAGACCCTGTACCTGAAATTCCAGACTTGAGGCTGTTAAACAAAATGCCAACTGAATAGAGCAGAAACTAGTAAATGAGCAATAAGGGAATTTCAACACCAGAGGGCGATTAGAAAAGGAGTTGAAATGGAAATAATTAGATAATATAATTCTAAATTAACAATGAATCTTAGTTAATCCTATTAACTATTTATGATAAATAGAACAAGTGGCTTGTCAAAGTACTGCTAGTTTTTCTATGGTTTGATAGATCAAGGTTAGTTACTGTTAGAACCACAACATTATGCTTTGTTTCCAACTGATGAAGGAATAAGATTGATTTGAAACATATGGTGAAAAATACTGCAGTTCTTTGTTTGCATCTGTTATACTTTTACTCGTTAGTAATTGGTTCACAAGTTGCTTTTCTATTTTTTGTTGTATTTTTAATATATTAAGTGAAAGCAGAGACTTTTTAGCAGATGTACAAATGAGAGGATAAACATCTCAGAAAGCTTTGAAGCTGTGTTATGTTTTTTCTCCAGTTTGTTTTATATCTCTAGGGCTACACACAGGTTTTTCTGCTGGTGAACATGGGTGAAAGGCTTTTTATTGGGTCACTTGAACCCAGTGAGTAAGGGGTCCATATCTGGCATCCCATAATAGCATTTTTCAAATACACAAGATTGCACCCAAAGTAGTAGCACCTTCTTCTGTGGTACACCTCTGTTTTTAAAGAGGTTAATTTGTATTGTATCAGAAAGATTCTGAAGGAAATTCTAGAGTGTTTATTTAGCTAAAGCCAAGGCACTGTCATGTGATTAGTTCTTTAAAAATGCCTTCAAACTGTGAACAGCCCAATATTTAAAGTTAATCCTTAAGGATGCTATGTAGTGTATTCACAGCATTTTCACATTTTTACTCTTTTCTTAGATTATGAAGAAGACCTAATCATAACCCCCATGATCTGTGAGTGCATACCAGAGTAAGCCTAAAAGCCAGTGGAAATTACAATGTATGTGCTTCAGTACAATCAATTTTGTTTGTTGTTTTAGTGACACGATTCCTGTTTACAGCAATCAAACTGTCATATTACACAAAGTAAATCAATAGGGTGATAATGTAGCTGTTTACTGTACTTATAGACATGCCTGTGACTATGTCTAGGACACACTGTATAGCACAATGCAAAGTTCTTTATTTTTATTTCCCTTTTGATGAAGGTTGACATAAGTCACAGGTACTAGCAAATCCCACCATGCTACAAAATGTAACATTTATAAGAGATACATATGGTACATATTTATAGTGAGCAAAATAAGGACTTGTTTCAATTATGCTTGTGGATTAGCTCTTTGAAGAAAAAAAAGTAGGTGTTACCTCATGCCCATATAAATCCAGGGGTAAAGCCTGCCTAAAACAAAAACCCCCTTGCGTGCAGTTACTTGTACATGAACATTAACATGTTTCGGGCACAACTCCGAACAAGATACACAGACATATGTTGCTATGCATCTTGGAGAACATGATGTGCTTACATTTTTCAAGCTATCCAACAATTTCTGCAATAGATTTATGCTGTGCCAGAAAGGGACAGTATTTGGATATCCTGTGGGCATGAGCAATCTGTATATTCAATGCACATCGAATGCATATAGGTAGATGAGCAGGTTCTATTGGCTAAATCAGGAAGTAAACTGTCAGCATTTCAGCTGTTTGAGACATCATCCCATGCACACATTACGACTTACTGTACCTTGTGCTGTACCCTGTACATCCTGTCTGCCTTTCACTGAGATGTAAAGAACATCATCTCTGAGAGGGGACACTGCAGAATCACAGACCAGTCCAGCTTCTGCCACAGATTTAGTCTGCAGCAACCCACTCACTGGAGGAAAATTAATAATAGTAAAACTAGGGTCAGTTAATTGTCATTAAGAGTTCATCTATGTCTGCTTTACAGGATGGAAATTGCTGGCTTTAATCCCAAATTCCTTCTCTGGGAAACACAGGGGAACTAGGGAGAATCAGGAGCAGGAGAACCTCCTGAAGAAGGACCTTCATGCAGAATACACCTCCTGATTCAACACAGGATGAATCTAGAAGACAGTAACATTGCCACAGACTTGGATTTTCATGATTTTTAGGAGAGTTATAAGCATCCACTTTCTAAATCATTTTGTGTCTTGGAAAAAACCCCTCTGCAGTTAAAAGCAACATTACTTTCCAGCATCATGGGCAAAGTGGAGATTAATGATGTCTGTAACTAAGTTACATTTTCTTTGTGTATTATTTTGTGTATTCTCTTGAAATTAATCCATAAGGAGTGAGAACTCAAAGACTTCTTTGTGTTATTTGTAGCGTGAGCTCTTTTGGAGGTTAGTGACACTTACTCTCTCTTCCTGAATCTCTCCTACTTCCATAATTTCTAGAGTGCAGTACTGCTTCCTCCACAGTGTGCCCATCAAAAGAAACTGCAGTATGTCATGGTCTGAAAACTTTACCAGAGCATGCTAGGTTTGGCCCTGCTCCCTCTGTCTTCCAGAGACTTCCAAATCTTCCCCTGAGGGGAGCATTCTTTGGCTATTCTCTAAGTAAACCTTGCTTTGTTTCCTGGTGTATCAACCTCCCTTTCTTAGGTTTTGCTTTATATGAATGAGTTATATTCCTGGGACTCTTGAGAGATAATGGCCCATTCCTACAAGTCCTCTAGGGTCTTTTCTGGGGTCTACATCGCACCAGGTAGAAACATTTACTTTTGGGTTTTGGTTTTTTTTTTGCATAGTCTTTTTCCATAATAACTTCACACACTAATTATTTGTAAAATCAGATTTGTGTGTTTAATAAAATGAATACAATTTTTTCAGATGATTTGACATTTTATGGAATTCTATTTATTTGTGTTTCAATTAACTTTGTTAACAATGGCAAAGTTAGTAATGATATTTGGCAATCAAATCCCATTATGAAGTATTTGAACAATACAAGGTTAGTTAAGTTAAAGGAGATGTTGTGCAGAGCATTTCAAATTGAATTTGGATAGTGGCAAGCATCTGTGTGTTTGGAAATCTCTAAATTTCTGCCTGAAGGGTAAATTGAAGCTTATATAAACAAGAACTTGTGATCTAATGTTTGGGCTTTTACTGACACACACAAAGACACACACAGATGCACACACATAAACCTCTATGAAAGGTTATAAAAGATAGGGAAAAAAAGAGAGGAGAGTAGAGGAAGAGATGAGACATGTTAGCTGTCTATTTAATGTTTTTCACCCATGTAATAGATTCTGGCAAGACATTTTCCACAGTTCCACCAAATCAGACCTGTAAAAGCAATTATCAGTCATCATAACGTGAATCAAGCTTGAACTGCTGTGGTTCTGAAAAGCGTGACAAAGTTAATTGAAATTTAGGCAGTGAATAGTTTTCACTTCCTGAGATAAGGTGTGTTTTCAGGAGAAGTTTGTTGCTATGTTGGCTTTAGTTAACAGTTCTTAAGTCTCTTGTTAAAGGATTTGTATTATTTCTGTGGGTGGATCACAGTCTCATCCAATTATGACTTCAGTACGGCCAAGCTTTGTGTCATATGCTTTACTAGCCCATACTGGTTTGCACATTCCTTTCACTTCACAAGAAGATTAAAAAAAAAAAAAGGCAAAATTTGCTCTCTCAAGTGATTACAAACAGTACTTTGGAAGTATCAAATTCCACTGAATGCTCATTTCATTCCAAAAATATCATTTTGGTGGCTTAGTGGTGTATTGTTTTACTAACTACAATAAAATTGTTTAAAATCTGGCAAAAAAAAATATTAGTTCTCAGCCTAGAAGCCAAATGTGATATATATCTGTGTTTCCTTGGCTAGTTATCTTCTAATCTTCTGACTGTAGAGAAGCATGAATTTGCTTTCATGTTGTGTTATATCTTTTTAAAGCAATCTCTGTATTTATATGGTTTACTGATAATGATTAAAATCGGAAGTCATCAATGGCATTGGTATGAGTGCAAGTATGGAAATATTACATGGAAAGGAAACTAGAATTTCCTGAGTCCCTGGGGTATATTGTGTGCCTAGTTGTCTTTTTTTAGCCCAGTTTTCTCTAAAATTATTGCAAGTTTTGGAACTTCTCTATGCCAAGCTACAAGAAATATCAAAATTACTGTTCAATTTTTGGGGGGAGGCTTTTTTTAGAACTGAATGTTTTGATACAGTATAATTTTAATTTTTCTAATGTTGGCACTTAGTTCTTGCCCTTGAGGTCTTTTCATGTCCAACAGAATGCAATTAATTAGTCACTTTGAAAAACAAAATTATTCTGAAGAATTTCTGAAGAATTTCTTGATGTTACCAAAAAATCTGTTTTGTGAAAGTAGAGTTAATATTTCAGTACATTCTTCCAGGTAAGACATGCCAGTAATACAGGTAGGATCTGTGGCTCTAAGAACGTTTTCAGACTGAAGACTTGATTAAGAGTCAAAAGAAGCCTTAGTCCTCCTGTCAAACTTCACATAATAACATTATATATAGCTGTATGAAAGTTTCTTCTCAAAAAGACTTTTATGGCAGCCTTCTGCAGTTCCCATTTCATATTCCCTCCAACCTCCAGCATTCCCCAAATATCTCTAAAGCAAGAGAGAAACCAAGAGTGAGGATGCCAGATAGGATCACACCAGAATTTAATCTAGCAATTTTGAGCAGTTACAAGACTCCCAGGAGTACTGCAAGACCTGACATTGCTACATGAGGTTTAAATTTAATTCCACTGAAGTCATTAAGGTCCAAAGTAATGGAAGTCAATCTAGCATTTAGGGATAGCAAAAATATTTAGACTGTATATAACAGGCTTCCATGTTAATAATTTAACCAGGATGTATTTCTGTGCTTAACATTTCTTTTCAAATAAGTCTATATAAGACCTGCATGCCCCAGCTCTATTTGGACTTATTGGCCCTTTGGGACTAATGCTCAGAACTGAGCATCCCCAAATTAATTCTGAGCCTGGGAAACAAACCCCTGCAGTTGTATCTGAGGAAGGTAGCATCTGAGCAGGTACCATTTGATAAAATGAGCAAAAGAGGCAATGCAGCTAACCTTGCAATGGTAGTATTCTCCTTTCCCACTCCTCTGCCAAAGGCATTTATTTGATTATAACAATTATAATTAAACCCATTATAATGCAATGGAAATGTCCCAGGACAGGCTTCATTGCTAGAAATTGGCTAAATGATGCTTACTGGAAGTGTTCTTTCCCTGTACACTAGTTATACTGTCCTCCTTTCTTCCAGTACAAGGTCTAATTTTGGACATGCAAAGAGCTTTCCAGTTTTCCTCCATTCTCTCTGCCCTCTGGAAACTGTTGCATTTTTGAGCACTGAAGCACACACACTAGGCAGTATTACATTTCTCCCATCTGGCCTGCAGCCTCCCCCCTTAGGCAATGAGCTCACTGGATCTCAAAAGCTGTGACAGGGTTAGTCTAGGTCAGGAGTACTGGAGAGGATCTCCAAGCAGAGGTTGGGTGGTGCAGGAATCATGAGTGGTATTTCAGTAGGTGGCATCCTTTCCTTGGAGTTCACCCCAAAACAACACTGCCACGTGCTGGATGGATCCACAAGTGCAACCCAAGTTCAAGCCGCCCCCACAAGTCCATGAAGGTCATGAGCAGAGTGCCAAGTGTCCCCTCCATTTCACAGGGTCAGGATTAAGGGCTGCTGAGCCCCACATGGGAACCAGGGCAGTGTGTCCATCACTGACATGCCACCATGCAATCCCTCTGGGAGGCACACACCATGTGGCCTTGGAAATGACAACACCGTCTGTTCCATCACCTTCTACCAGCCGCCTGCCAAACAAAAATTCTTAAGGATCAGGGGAGAAGAAACCCAGGGCAGTTCTTGCTTGAGGATGTTGGGACCTAGCAGGACCTGGGAAACACAACTCCAAGATTATATTGTGCCTGAGCGATGAGATTCAATTGTTCAAAATCTCCCTGACATGCCAGGTGGATAAAACTTCCCTGACTTTCAGAACTCTCTGAAGCAATTTGGTCATGTTGTCTTGCTTCATCTGCAGCTCTGTTTTGTCTCCCTTACAGAGGCCTAAAGCTTTCTGACTGCTATTGACATGAAGAATGTAAAACAGTGTCCAAAATTCAACTGTTAGCAATTTCCCCCAAAATTAAAGAGGGCTCTCTAGTCAGTGGCCTTCAGCCTTTTTTTTTCCCCTCTGGAGACCATTCACACAGCAAGAAAGAAATCACATTCTGGACCACTTGGTTCTTTTCCCTGAGATCTGTTGGGTATAGTGTAGTTCCCAAAACATTTAACTTCCGAGACCACCTGGGAGAGCCCTACAAACCACTGGTGGTCCATAGACCGCAGTCGGAATGCTGTTCTGTTAGGCTACTGGTTAAAGAAAAGGAAATTAAACCCAGAAAGTTGTTAAAATGTAAAATGACATTGTGCGTGACTCATGGTTCCACATTAAGTCATACTCATACAGAGCACTTGTCTTGTCTCCCTGGATGAAAGCTCCCTACCTTCTGTCTCTAGTCTCTACCTCTTAGTAATAAATATCATATTTTCTTATTACACAAATGAAAGAAATGCTAATGCTTTGTCTGAGAAACAATGATCTGATAGAAATAGGAATAGAAATAGAAATAGAAATGTAATGAGAGGCGTATGACTGAATACACCACTCATATATTTCTGCTACTGACATGCAAGGAATCCTTTAAATTTCCACTGAAGCCTGTTTAAATGAAATATGTCAAAGAATACTCCTTTTTCACATTCTCTCTTTCCAAAGTGCACCCTAGTGCAACAAGACTGTTTCTTTTTTTGTTCAATATTGGGCTATAGCAAGCTTGCTTCAGCCTTGCCTGCCAGCTGATGGGATCATGCAGAGATAGTCTAGCAGCCACAGGTTTATGCAGTTCCCTGTCTGATTTTGAAGCCATTTTTAATGAGCTAATTTTTGCGATTGCTGACTTGCTCAGGCATTAAGAAAATTGGTTCAGATCTGGGGAAAGACTGCTGTGTGACTGTGGTCCATTACAATTGCAGTCTATTATTATTCTTCTTTCATCGGATTACAAATGTTGTCTCCTCAAATCCCAGATATGAAGATGCATCACACTGAATACAATACAGCCCTAGAGAGGACAGCAAAAGAAAGCTTTTTCACTTGGCATCCTGCCACTTTCAGGTCTTGGACCCAGAATATACTGCTGTTTTGTAGGGCTGTTTGTGACACAGTCACATCTCTGTCCGGATGTCTCAATTCAGACCCTTTCTGTTAATGTGCATGGAACAAGCAGAGCTCTGAATTTGGCCAGTTCCTTCTGAGGAATGGGACCAAGGCATAGATTTGTTACACTTGGGACCTGCTCCCCACAATGGGTGGGATGATCTTGTGCAAGCCTTAGCAAAGGAGAAGGGTCAGAACAATAGATTTCTGCCAGCAGCGACACAAAAAAATTGAAGTGTCAAAAATATGGTTGTGATGCACACAGGATTGTTGTCAGCCCTTTGTAGTGTTAAACTGAAACCTTATATTTTCAGCTAGTGCCTCATTCCTAAGGCTATTTGTTACCCTCTCAATATTGCACTGAAGGAGTGGGTAGACGAGACAGGGCTGCCAAATCCGTCCGTTGCATGAAGCACACAAAGCTTGACAGGCTGGCAAGAAGGCTGTTAAGAAGCTGACTGTGCTACCACAACAGCAGGATGATGCTCACAGCCCTTCCTACTCCAAGGCTGATATCTGAGCTTGCCTGCCAGCAGAAAGGCAAGATTTCTAACTTCTGGGATTCCAGGTGTCACTTTGTGAGAGCATGACTTTGTTCACTTTTTTAAAGCATTACCCTGTAAATCCACTACACTGACAACATTTCAGCAAGACCTGCCAGCATAAAGCTAGAAAGAAAGGAAGGAATGATGTAGACAAGACTCTCCAGAAAAGCTCTTTCCAGGAGTGGCTGACATGTGAATTGTCCAGCTGATATTTGCTGCCCATCTCTCCAGCAAGGGTTGCACATCATCCAGCTCATGTCAGGCTGGAGACAAGCAATACAGTTCTTCTGTGGTTTGCATGTATGTGTAGAAGGGGCATTTTGAGGGAATTTCCAGAAGTGTGTTGCTACTTCTGTATTCTGGAATTGATAATCTGAGCTGAGATGGTAGGCCTATGGTATCAGCTGACAGTGACAGCATATTGCATGAGCAGTAATGATGGAAAGAGGAATAATTTAATTAAATGGCAACAATACTAAGGAGAAGCATTTTTCCTACAGAATTCTCAGAATCACTGCTCAGTGTGAAAATATGGAGAATTTCACTATGCCTTCAATGAAATGAACAGGATATGACGTAATCTTCCAGCAGTAATGCTAGAACATTTTCCTTGGTTGCTTTTAGCACATTTATGTATCAACGTAATACAAATGAAATGTCAATCTGCTGTTTGCTGACAGATGCTTTACTGTTTACACTTGGAGAATAGGTTCAGAAAGCAACTAATCTTGCACTTCTAATTTTTACTTTGATTAGGCATTTAAGACCTCTTAGTAATGTTAGAGGTAGTTGATACCTTAAGTTTAACTTTCACATTTTCCAGATTCTGTACTGCATTAGTATATAACTCAACTTCATATATGGTATTAGCAAGTTCTCTTCACAGTTTAGTTAGACAAAACTAAACTAATCTAACTAGTTAGACTTTTCCAGCCCAAGAACCAAGGTCACTGTAACAGGTTCAGGCCCAAGAAGTATAAATAACAGTGAATTGAGGAGAGCAAACCAGGAAGATGGGACTTCATAACCTGAAGCTGTAATTGGACAATTAATCCAAATAATGGGCAAAACTTATAAAAGCATAAAAATTTGTGACCCGTTGTCCATCTTGGGTGCAACTTCAGCCAGGCTCTTGCACTGCCCAAGGTGTATCCTCTGAAGGCCCTTTTAATAAATACCTACTTTATTCCTATGACACTGTCTAGCCTCTTGTCTAGGTGGCCTCTCAAGGCATCATAGTAAACAGAAAAATTATTAAGAAAGCACTTGAAAAATCAGTTCCAGAGCTTCTGGCATAACGAGTGGAACTTACGTCACAGTCACCTGGCACAAAGTTAGCACAGAGCCTGGTGTAACAGATTTTTCCCATGATCGTAGCTGCTGAATTTTGTTGGCTTCTAGGGGGAACACTAGCATTAGACAAGGTGAGGTATCAGAGGGAGGTCATCTTCCTCTGTGAAAGGACAGAGGTTTGGCCAGAACTGCAGAGGCTCCACAAAGCATCCTCTCAGCATAATCACTTCCCAGATTAAATCCAAAGGTGAGGCTGAACAGACAAGGATGGAGATCCAGAGAAGGATCCAAGAGCCCTGTATACCTCTCTGAGATACAGCAATGTGCACAGAGCAAAAGCAAGCAATGCTTCTGGTTGGAATTTGAAGTCTGACAAATTTATTTCCATACAAATGTTCAGAAATGCCAGAACTGGCTAGTGGCCTCAACTTGGAAAAACCAAATATCACCAAACACCAGAGATCAAACTTCAGAGCAAAAATTGTAATCTCAATTGGAGTCATTATAGTGAAAGCAGAAACACTATTAAATAAATTCTGGCATTTGGGAAAGGGTTGCGAAGTGCATATGGACGTAGCCCACAGCAAAACTATTTGACGGATATTTAGCACTTTTGAAGTTAGTTCCACCATCTCCCTCACCTAAGTACATGAAACTCTTTGGCCTAAGGATGGTCTGGATTACTATGGGAGCTAAATAAACCCTTAACCATAATAAATATGGAATGGTGCAGCATTCCCTTGTTTGTTTCATGGAAAGCAAGGCATGATAGCACTTACTTACTACTTTCGTGCTTTTTTATATGTCTCTGTTCACTCCATGCACCTGGTGCCTTTTGATGATTCATTTTAATGTGTTCAACACATGCTCATACACAGACTGAGATCACAATAGAAAAGTGCTGCAGTATGAGTATCCGGGGATCTATGCCCAATCAGTTGTTGACAATGACAGTGACAAATGCTGTCAATATTTTATAATGTAAAAAAAAACAGCCTTTACCAGAAAATTTGGTCCTGGAAAATTCTGTCCTGAAAAATTCTGAAAAACATAGGTTTTCCAAAGACTTGATGATATAAGCAAAAAGTCCCTCAAGCACATATTTCCCCTGAAGAATGTAGATGGTTTCAGTACTGAAAGTCAAGCACACGCATATGTTCTGTGGTGATCCAAAGCTGTTACCACTGAAAGTGTATGGCTTTATCTCAGTTCCCCTTCTACTATGATAATTTGTGTCAGATTTATGATTTACTGTAGATTGATGACATACACCAGACTGTCATTCTTCATAGTTAGGTAGCTGAAGTAATCTCCAAAATATTTAGCATCATACCTAGAATGTGTGTTGATGGTACTCACTCAGTTTTGCTGAAATTTATGTAATTCCTTATAAGGGTGTGTGATTCCTGGTGCTGCAGAGGGATACAGAAATGGCAAATAGTAACTCCTGTTATTCCAAAGTACTAAAGGCTGACTTTGGAGTGCATTTTCGATCTTGTTTCTTTACCTTTAAGAGCACAGATTACTTTTATTAGATAGGCAGACAGACAGACAGACAGATAGTTATGGCTAGAAGTACCACAACAGAAAAACAATGTTTTTCATTTAAATTGTTTTGCTTTTCAGTCAGCTTGTCTTACTCAAAAGCAACAGAAGACCCTTGACTTCATTTATATTTCAAAGCACAGTCACTCTTAGACATCTGTTTTGGTGGAAGTTTAAACTACTTTGCTGGCTTTGTTACTTTATATAAATGTTTAAAGACAATTCAATAAAGTGCAATTTCTTTGAGACAGGTACTATCATGTCAGTTTGAGGTAATCATGGCCATGCCTGCTTACATGTTTTTAATGCCATTTGATAGGTGTCACTGACTTTTATGAAAATCTTTGAGGCACTTCCTTATAGACTGTGTTTGGAATTACTGTACATATCTCTTTCCTGGCCTCTGGCTGAATCTTACAATGTAAATAGGTTCATATGGCTGGCACAGAGAGGAATAAGGTGTGTATTACTACAGCCAATACTTCAAAGGGGTATGCATGGTTTCAACCAAAATTAAGAACAGGAGACCCTTATGTGGACACTTCTCTTTTTTTTTTCTTTTCCTTTTCTTTTTCTCCTAGTTGTCTGCTTAAATGAAGAATGTCTGGGTTGAAGCTTTCCAAAGAATTATTTTGAATAATTTAAATAAAGTTATATGTTATCCTACTTGGATGGAGTTTTTTCTTTTGAATTTGTTGGTTTGAGGCATAAGAACTTATTAAAAAAATAGGGATGTTAGAACTTCACAATAGATCTGTTACTACATTGTCAGCATGTTGAGCCAAGGAAAAGACAAAAGCTAATACTTGTTATTAAAAAGAGAATAAAATTATTTTAAAGCATGACCTCCAGAGAAATCATATCAAGTATATAATTGCTTTAAAAACATTAAAAAGCTGTGCACAGTAAATAGCACTGACAAATATAATTATGCTGCTGGAGCTACCTATAATAGTTAATATCCTATTCACATTTAAAGGCAAGAACAGCAACACAGTTCATTATATGAAGCCCATGCAACTCCTGGTACAGCTTTATAACTCTTAATGTCCTTAGAAAAGTTAAAATAAGTAATCTGTCATTTTATTTCAGACATGGAATGAAAACTATGCAAGGTAAACTATTTTTTAAATGCTTTCATTGCAGCCAAGGAGACACAACTCTTTGAAATGAGTTGCACTTGATCTCATTAGCACTGAATTTGGTCTGTAAGAACCACTATAAATTATGTACCCAAATTCTGCACAGTTATTCTGTTTCAATCAGAAATAGCCCTTTTTATATGGTTGGGGACAGAAAAAAAATTATCACAGTTTAGAATGGGCAGACTTTAATTACAGACAGTAGTACCATACTTGCACACAGAAATTACAGAAATTACAGAATTTAAAAAACTTTCTTCTGTAGTTTATAGAAAATTATTTGATGCCACATTTGGTTTTTTGGCCAAAGCTGTCCATTTAATAGCTTTTTTCCTCTCTTTCCTTTCTCCAGCATGTATTTTGGCTACTACTTCTGAGCTTATTTCCACAATATCAAATTACATTTTAAAGGAAGAAAAGAAGGATTTGAGATGAATCCATAGCAATTATGAGGAAGAAGCCCAGATGCAAGCTGTTTTGGAGTATCTGTTCAAATGGAGGACAGCAGCCCTACAATAGCTTTTGTCCTGTATTCAGGCAGGATGTGGACAATCCCAATCCTCTGTAAGAATTCATACAGCATTTTATAACCAAGTTTTTCTGGGACCTCTCAATTTTAGCTACAATCCCACAACAGAGGAGTAATACACAACAGAGGAGTAATCATCCAGACAGTAACAACTTTTCTCTAAAAGCAATTTGCTGGACACAAATAATGCAATATTACTTTTATTTTACCAATAATACATCCTTTCATTCCTACGACTTGTAAATAAAACAAAAAAACACCAAAGTGGTTTTCCTCAGTACAATTTTGTTTGAGACATGAAACCAAGTGAATAATAATTATGAAGTCTCAAGAAAAATAACTATGTTATGCTTATATTTATAGAAGGTGAAAATCCAAAAATACCATCTGCAAACTGTGCATCATGCTATATCTGATATTAGGAAAATATGGATACATCAGCTGAAAGCAAATGTTGCTTTAATTTTCTCTATACTTGGAAGAAAAATCATCACTGGTTGCATCCTTTAGGTATGATCTATAGTTACTGAATTCTGTAGAAACCTTTATATTCTTTCAGTGAAGTGCTGGACTAGATCCAATGCTAGGGGCTTTAGAAGCATGATAAAGATGGAATTTGGTGGTGTATTTAAGATAGAAGGTCATGACTACCAAAAAAGAGTAAACTAAGTCTTCCTAATAATAATAAATAATGTAATGTTTGCCAAGACAAATTGGAAAGATGTTATTGATGCAAACATTGGGTAGCATAATACATCCAAAGTACTGTGAGAGACCCCTCATATCAAAGCAGATGCTGAATTTTATTTCGAGTATCTTTGAAACATTAGAAATAAGCTAAGAATTATGCTATTTGAAAAAGAGAAAAGCATCCATACGTTTTTCTCTCAGATACACTTAAACCCTATCTAAAATACTGTAAATCATGCTCTTGCCATCTAAGCAAAGACTGGTGACCCTCACAATTTGCTGACATTGGATTTTGTTCCACAAAATTATACTGTAAAATTATACTGTAAAAATTTTGCTGTCAGTATGGTCCACTCTGAAAAGCAAAATCTTCAGAATTACTAACATTATTGTGTTTTTTATCTCTTATAGTTGTAATTATGCCATGGGTTGCTTTAAATAAGTTTCAACCTTTTAAATTTGTACATCAGTGTTCCCTTTAGTTCTTAGCACTCCTGGCTATGTCCCTTCAGTACTCAATAACAGAGCAATTTGCTGCTATTTTGAGTTAAAACTTGCACTGTGTTTTTTGTACCTGAGTTGACTTGTTCTTGCAATACTGTATATTTGACTCCTCCAACATAAGCAAATTGTTCCATCGTATTGTGATGGGATAGTAATGACTTTCTCCCTTCCAACATCCTAATTAACAACTTATGTAATTTGTGTCCAGCTACCTGCATAGACACAGGATTGCATTCCAGGTGGCTTAAGCCTGGAGGTCCTGGATAGCTGGAGTAGCTTCTTGATGAGCTGGGAATACTAGACCTTTCAGAACTGAATTTATGTTGAGCAATTGCCTGCCCTTCAAAGAGGTCTCCTCCCAAATGAG
Source organism: Cisticola juncidis (assembly GCA_013400215.1). NCBI lineage: Eukaryota > Metazoa > Chordata > Aves > Passeriformes > Cisticolidae > Cisticola > Cisticola juncidis. The sequence goes on along the minus strand of VXBR01007697.1, from coordinate 749,578 downwards.
TCTGCAACCTGCTAAATTTAATGCACTAATACAAGATCAGTAAGGCTTGTCTGATATTTAATGGTTTTTACTTCTTAATTTAATTACTTTAATTTACTTTGGTCTTAATTAAGAACATCACTAATCACTTGCACTCAGAACATTGCAAAACCTTGATATGAGTGAACTGTCCTCATCCAAACAGTCTTTTTTTTCTGGGCAGACAGGAGTGAGCTGGAAATGGACCAGCCCCAGGCATTCTCCCTGTGCACTATCCTGCTGGTGCTGGACAGTCAGCTGTATGCATTGCCTCTGATCTCAGAATGAGTGCTCTAAATAAAATGATAAATCCTGTCAGGAATCACCTTGGAATCACTTTGCTCAATGGTTAACATATTTACCCTTACAAGTGCACTGAACCATTTTAGCCAGACAGATTAGAAAAAGAGAGAGAGATCGATGCTTCATAACAATTTTAATTGAAAATAACAACTTAGTAGTGGAAAAACCCAGTATAGACCTGGTTAGTATGCTTCAGTATAACACACAGTACAAGCAGACTTAGAATCCAAGAGACAGATATTCAACAGTCACTTCTGATTGTTGACTGTCAGGGACATCCATCTGGTTTTTCTGACGTGTATTTTGCTTTTCCAGCACATAACAGTCAAGAAAAATTAACTGTTAAGTGATTATTTAACTAAAATACCCACTTTCATATCCATTAATTAACATGATAGTGCAGTCCTTTGGCCAAGTTTCTTCATACGGTTTCTAGAAACATGCAGCAAAATATTGTGTTAGACTGGTTTAGCTGCTTTTCTCCTCATACTTGTAGAATTGTGTAAGAGCTATATATAGGAATACTTTGCTGTATGCAACTAGCTAAAAGTAGCAGAATTTCCACCCTGCTCAGAGCAAGCCAATAATTGCAGCATTAGACTTGGCACAATAAAGAAGACATGTAAGAGCTTTTTCTAAAAAATAGTTTTTTAACAAGAGCTTCTTGTGGCAACTTTCAGTTTTTTCCAGCATGTTTCTTCATAATAGATAAAATATCCCAGGACTTTGTTCCTAGATGCAGACCTTTTAACCTTTGCATTCAGAAACGCAGAGATTTTTCTTGTATTTCAAGTGACTGGGTATCTTATGTCACAATTACAGAGGTGCAGGTTGACATATGTATTTCAGCTCACTGCCCAGAGGGTATTGTTGACATCTTGAGGAAAAGGCAGGTGTTTTGCACTCTTTTACTGAAACTGCACATAGAAGGTTGGTCCAATTACAAACGCTCTTCAATACGTGTTTTGTTAATACTGAGGATTCAGGACTGAGCAGAACTAGGAGGTTTCTGTTGTCTTCACACAAAGGAGAAATCCCAGGCAACATAATCTTTCAGTTTTCTCTCATAGATTTCTTTCTTATACTTCTTTATAAAAAGAAATAAACAGATTTAAATTTGTTTTCTAGCCCTGATTCTCAGTTTTGCATACAAGTTCAAGTCTCTTAATTGCCACCTCAGGTTGCAATTTGCATTGTTGTGGAAAACAAGAAAAATATGAATTCCCATCCCTACCCTATGGGAACTGTGATGAACTACAAGAATTCTTTGTCATATAGGGCTGTTCATGTTTGATTTGGGAAGCTGTGTCCATGATGCAGAGCTCAACTTATGTCGTATAGCACTCATTACAATTGTGTACTGGAGGCACCAAATCTCATCTGGATAAGGTGCAGCACAGAGGTCTGGTCTTCTCTCAGGTCGTTAAGGGTCCATCTTTGAAAGAGAACCAAGTGTTGGGCATTAAACTTAATGGGCCAGTTAACTCATACCTCTGATACTTCCAGAGGCACACACACACACACAGATGCTTTTAGAGCTCACCTTTCAGTGCTTATTTAAAAACACATAGAACACTATATGTGCTAAGTATGATGGTTACTATGATTAATAAAAAAAAAAAATCTGATATCCTTCCAAGATAAAAAGTTCATACAGAAATGTAAAATTTTCCACTTTTTTCTTTCATAGTGCTCAGGGGCCAAAGGGGACCATTAGATCATCTAGATTCATCTCCCGTATGTCACAGGCCATTAATTTCCCCTAGTTACCCTGTTTTAAACCCAATAACTTGTGTCTAAGCAAATCTCAAGTTATGTATGGCTCCAGCCAGGCATTTCCATCTGTCTGGTGTGACAAACTCCTTCCTCAGTATCCCATGACCCCACATTTCCTACAAAAGTCATCTTGCTGCCCGTAAGTTTCTCTCCAGAGCCACTATTCTGTAGAGGAGAAACCCTGGCTCTTAGCCCAAATCAAGAACTGGTACTAGTTGCCCCCTCCATTGGCTTTATTTATACTTTGTCTCTCTTATACACTCTAGTCCTTTGTCCAGGTCTTTAAACTCTACTCATGACAAATATATGCATTTGCCATAATCTTTGGATCACAGTGGGGTTCAAGGTAATTTTACAGTAACCTCCTGTTCTCTGACCTCTTTTCTGGCCTATTCATCGAATATTTGTCTTTGAGGCTTTGAGATATGTAGGGTAGCATAGGCAGTATACACCCATGAAATTCTTGTCTGTGAAAACAACTCTTGGTAATTAGTGGTTTGCTACTGAGTTGGTAATCCAGTGAAATCCATATTGCAGCATTTGTTAGGACTCTGCTGACAGCACTGGGGTTACTGAACCAATGGACTTGCTGTCCAGTGTGAGGCGTGGTGAGAGGATGGATGACCCTTGTGTTGCATCATGTTTGTTCTGCTTTCCACTTCCTGTTGCAGAAGTTCCTCCTGGCAAAATACACCCATTGCTTTATTATCTTAGAAGGGGCAGCATAATAAAAACCTCATCTACTGGAATCATTGAAAGATATCCCACACAAACAATCCAAACACTGATGACCTGCCTGGCTTTGGTGTCCTTATTAATGGGTACAGCAGTCTGTGTCTACCTGTCAGAGCCACCTCAAAAAACTGTGACTGTTTCCCTCTCTTTCCATATCAGTCAACCAGTTAATGACATCTACGTGTGTAAAGAACCCTGAAGCCACACCGCAAAATCAATATAAAGCAAACATAATTTAGAAAACTAAATGAGATACTCAAGGTTAATTTTAGCATTTAAGAGAACAATAGGTCAAAATCACTTGTCTGTTTCCCAGATGATACTTTCCATTTCACTAAGTGTCTGTTAGGGCTGGGGAAAGCTCCTCTGTTATAGAGTAAGGGAGGGAAGAGAGGAAAGCAGAAGTAGCAGGGAGACATGACCTTATTTTACCTTTTCTGACAAAAGCAGATAACATTGATTGGAGACATGATCCCACAGGCCACCAAAGGCTCTTTCCTGAGACAGTGTGCAATTCCTCTTTCTTTTGACTTGTAATGACTTTCAATTTTATCATCTTGACAAAGCCCTCAGCGCTTTACTTCAGAGATGGAAAAACTTCACATTCACAGTGGTGGAAGGAGTTAGCATGAGGTCAACTTCTTCTTTTAAATAAAAAGCTATCCTGAAGAACAGCTGTAAGAAGAGCAGTTATGAAGAGGGATTCTGTATCACTGATGCTACAACTATGTGTAAGGCAGGGGGCAATGATACCAGGATATCACAGCACAGGCTAGCAAAATCAGGTTTTTCCTGCATAGAGCCTGTGCTACAGCCAGGTAGCATCAACCTGAAGCCTTGGTCCTAATTTAGGTTAAATTAGTTAAATTACTGTTTCTCTCATTTGTGCACTTCACTAGCATATTGCCACCTCACATAGGTCTCAAAAAATAATTGCATAAGATAAAAGGCTTTAAGTAATAGTTATGTAGATACTGCTTGTGGAGACAAAAGTCCTGTGAAAGGTTTGGTATCCACACAGTAGTTGCCAGTGATGGCTCATCTCCTTTTCCACTTCTTTGGAAGACACAGGGGTGACTTTGAGTTGTCACCACTCATCAACTTTTCATGGCAATGAGGAGACAAAAGGATCCACTATCAGGTACAAAATGTCAAAACTTTAGCTTGATGCTTATGTCAAAATAGTCACCTATGAAATCATAACGTACTAATCTCTTAATTTGCTGCAGACTCCAGCAGACATATGTGCTTGCTAGTTATTTCAGAAGATTCTGGCCTTACTAGAGGGAGGCAATTGTTTTAAATGAATCCACAGGTGATAGTTCATAGAGCTGTGACATCTAAAGAACTCTGTAATTACATTACAATTTATACAGCCCTGGAATTACTGGAAACATATTTATACCACCTGTTTCAGTGCAGACAGCCATAATTTTTTATTCCCAACAGCACTATTAGTTCCTCTCATCATATTACCTGGTCAAAATAAGCATATCATTGTTCGACAAAGTAATCAGTGGGATTGACCATTTGAATTCAAAAGGCAATTTTTCGTGGTGTCTTTCTCCAATTACTGCCAAGATTCCTTCACATTAAAAAAATACTAAAAAGAAGAAGAAAAGGGAAGAAAAAAATGGCTCCATTCATTTTGGCACTGCTACTGTGGAGTGCCAGCCAGCACCAGTATCTGGCAGGGTGCTCTTGAACCACTCTCCAAAATAAATATAGTAGATGTCAGTCAGGTGTTTTTCTACTCATGTCCAAGCACTAACCAAGGAATACATTTTTATTTTAGGCCCACATCCTACTAGTGTCATGAATTTCGTAAGAATGTGGTGTCCTAAATAGGAGCTAAATAGGAGGAATCATGAAACACTTGCCTTCAACATCTAATCTGGTAAATCTGAGTCTGTATCTGAGCTCTTTGTATATCAGCCAAGCCTAGCCAGACCTTACCATCTCATCTTGAAGCACTGAGCTCTTTAAACCCCATTTAAGTCATCAAGTTCCAGCATTTGCTGTATTGGTCCCACTATTCTCCAAAAGTCCTTGTAGTGCCCACGGTGCATGGTAGCACTGGCTTTACCCTTGCAAAGCTCAGCAGGGTCTGGTGGTGTCAGTCCATGACACCCAGGACACTGCAGAGGAGCTGTCTCCAGCCCAGGGTTACAGCAAACAGCCCCCAGAGAAGGTGAGCAGAGTGGTCTCTCACAAAGGTCTCTTTGGCTACTGCTTAAGTCAATGTGTTCATCTGCTTGTGTTGCTGCTTGCTTACTGTGATCAGGTTAGTTTATACACACACACAAAGGCATCAGAGATAATGTTAAGAGTTGTTAAAAGTTATGCATATGGATTGCTTTCATACACCAAAAGGAGATTTTGTGCATTGCTATGAACCTGCAAGCTTTTTTGCAACAAGTAAGCTTGATCACTGCAGTTCAACCTATTTCTATCAAAAGATTCTTACTGTGCAAGTGCGGCCAATTCATTGCTAGAGACTTCCTCTGTTTTTTAACTGGCATGTGATGATCAGCTGTTCCCATTCACCACACATTTTTCAGACTTTCTTATCTTTGCATGCTGGATTATGAACCAAGAAACAATTACATGTTAATTTTTCCCATCCTTTATATGGAGATATACAACAATCCTTGTTGTTCAAGTAGGCTACACACTTCAGTGTTACTTGTCTCAGTTTATTAATATACTGTTTTTACTGTATCTTTTGCACTGAGAGGGATATTATTTCCATTTTAAGTTCTACTCTATTTCCTAGCCAGGATTGCTGAGACACTCGTTGTGTGATCCTGAGATGCAATCTTCAACAAGGTTTGGGCCCTGGCCGCCTGAACATACCCTCTGTGAGAGGCACTCTTTTACCCACAGCAACTCCATCTATACTTGTGACTGGGAGCTTCCAGGTTCTAAATCCAGCTGGCACCACGTGGCTCAGGACTATGCCTTTGCCTCCAAAACAGGCTGCATGAATACTGGAAGCAGTCTCTGGATCACTGAACTCCCAAATTGTACCTCAGAACTGCTCACAAGAGCACAGGATGGACAAATCAGGTTCATGTCCAGGACTGCTCTGCCCATGTCCTGGTGTTTGAGAATCTTTTGAAGCTTCCACCATTGCTGGCTGAAACGCTGCTCCTGAATTGGCTTGCCCTTGTTATCTAGGTCATGTCCAGTTTGATCTGGTGCCTGTAAAAGTCAGTGGCTAGAGGTTCACTGACTCCAGTAGACTTTGGCCCAAACACACAGGTCTCTGGATTTCGGGTGTCTCTGATTTGCAGGAGCATGCAGGTTGGCAAATGTCATAAAGGGACATCTGCTCCTGGCAGGAACCAGTAAAAGAGAAAGCCCTTGCCATGTATGCTATTTACTGATCTACGTATTTGATATATCAGCACAGTGTAGTAGGCAAACACTCAAAGGAAACATGTTTGTGACATAACTTATTTTAGTACAATTTTGCATTTACTAAATCAACTTGGTTTTGTAATTTACAGGTACAAGTCAGAAGGATGATCTTTCAAAATATACCCCTTGAGTTTTATATTTTATTTTTATTGTATTTTAAATGCCAAATCAAAATTATCATGTTACTTTCCTTTATTCTCAATGGTTTTGCTTAGATTTATGAATTACCTTGGATTAATTGCTGTATAGCATTCTGGTTTTATAGTGTAATTGGGTGTGTCCAAGTGCATTCCACTTTAGTACTTGCTTTAGGGTATATTTTGGATGAACTATATAATATAAAATAGATTTGGTGTTATATTTTATATAATGCCAGAGTAAGCACAAAAACTGCATCTAGGTTTCTAGGTTTATGGATTCCATGTCCAGAAAACTTTGAATGACAAAGCTGCTTATTTTCCATTTTTCTCAGTTTGTTTTATGAGTTTTCCCATTTTAAATTTTCACAATAACATTTGAATTATTGATTTTTTTTTCAGTCAGAACAAAATTAATAGTCTACCCTGAATGACAGTGCAAGTACTAGTATGATACCTTCCAACTCTCCTGTTGAAAAACTCAAATCAGAGCAATAACTAGCCAGAGCAAAATACCCCACGTGGGGGCCTGACACCCTTTTTTTAATTGGACCTTTCTCCTTTCTGGTATTAGGAAGAATAAAAATGAAATATTTTGCATTAGCTATAGCTGCAATTGTTAACACCTGGAACTTCGGACTCTCATAGAATCACAAAATATTTTGCATTGAAAGAGATATTAAGGATCATCCAGTTTTACCCCTCTGCCCTGGGCAGAGAACCTCTGAGTAAATCAAGTTACTCAAAGCCCCATTTGATCTGTCTTGAACATTTCCAGGAGTGGGGCATCCACAGATCCTGAACAACCTGTTCCAGTGTCTCTCCATCCTCATGGTAAAGAATTTCTTCTTAATATCTAATCTAATCCTACCATCCATCAGTTTAAGGCCATTCACCCTTGTCCTTACATTCTACATTCTCTTGAAAATGCTCTTTCTGAATATGTCTTGTAGGCGCCCTTCAGATATTTCACGGTTGCAATTAAATTACTGCAAAGCCTTCTCTTCTCCAGGCTGAACAATCCAAATTCTCTCAGCATTGCCTCCCAGCAGAAGTGTTCCATCCCTCTAATCATCTTGGTGGCCTCCTCTGAACTCACTTCAACTAGTCTATATCCTCCTTAGGTTGGAGACCCAAGCTCTGGGTGCAGAGCTCCAGGTGGTCTCACCAGAGCAGAGCAGAGGGGCAGAATCCCCTCCCTCCCCTGCTGCCCACGGGGCTCTGGATGCAGCCCAGGACACGTTTGGCTCTCTGGGCTGGGAGTGCCATGGCCAGGGCATGTCCAGCCCCTCACCCAGCAGCACCCCCACGTCCTTGTGGGCAGGGCTGCTCTGGGTCTGGTCATGCCCAGCCTGTGCCGATACCAGGGGTTGCCTCAGCACAGCTGCAGCACCTTGGGCTTGGTCTTGTTAAAGCTCATGAGATTCCCAAGACCAACTTCTCAAACTTGTTCAGGTCCCTTTGGATGGCATTCCATCCTTGAGGTGTGTCTACAGCAGCACTCAGCCTGGGGTCATTGACAAACTTGCCTGAGGATGCCATTTGTCTGTGTCATGGTGAAGCTATTAAATAACTCTTGTCCCAGTATGGACCCCTGAAAGACACAGCTTGTCACTGATGTCCATTGAGACTCTGAGCCATTAGCAACCACCCTCAGGCTGGGACTGTACAACCACTTTCTTATCCATATAATAGTCCACTCCTTAAATCTACCTCTCCCCAGTTCAGAGAGAAGGATGTCTGGGGGGAGCAATGTTAAAGGCTTTACAGAGTCCAGAGAAATGATATTTGTAGCCCTTCCCTTGTCCACTGATGCAGTCTGTCTACCAAAGAAGGCCACGGGGTTGGTCAGGCAGGACTCGCCCTTGGTGAAGCTTCTGGGAGGATCTGTTCCATGATCTTCCCTGCAGAGGGGTGAGGTCTGTAGTTCCCAGGGTACTCCTTTCTACCCTTTTAATAGATGGTTTAAATGATTCCTTTTTCACAGTCACATCCCCTGACTGCCATGACTTTACAAATATCATGGAGAGTGACTTGGCAACTACATCAGCCAATTCCCTCAGGACTCTGGGATGCATCTCATCAGTTCCCAGAGACTTATGTATGTTCAGGTTCCTCAGGGGTCATGAAACTGATTTTTACCTGCAATGGGAAACACTTCACTTCCCCAATCCCTTTCTTGCAGTCCAGCCACTCAAGAGGTGTGGGAGGAGACGCTGCCATTGAAGACTGAAGCAAAAATGCTGTTGAGTAACTCAGGCTTCTGCTTATCAGTTGCTGCCACCTTGCTAGAATTGTTTATCAGAGTAGCTAGATTATACACCTCTAGGAAGCCTGGATTATTAAAACCCAATTTTTAAGTCACAGGCTTCTGTATGGATTACCATAAACTGCTATGGACTGCATTTAGTATTTTTGATGCACTTAATCCAAAACTACTCTTCCCTGTCAACCTTACATTGTGTTCTCTGATTCCTTTTATGCCTTTTATATCCCCCTCTTTCATTGCATTTTTGTTGATGCGTCTCTCTCTTCCTCTGTTCTGCACAATGAAGCACCTTTGTGCTGTCAGAGTGAAGACAGAACCAAAAAACCCCTCTGAATGTCAGAAACTTGTGTCTTCTTATCATCTTTGTGACTCCCTGGTCTGCCTTGGGTGACATTACAGTTTCTACATTTTAGTAAATTGGAGGACCTGTAGTCAAAATGCTACCCCAAAAAGCTCCTTTCCAGACATTGAAATAAAACACTGCTGAGCCCTCTTGTCTGCCCCTACTTCAAACATGTTGGTAAATGGTGGATAGCCTTCCAACATAACACTGGATAGTCGTGTTAAAATATCACAACAACTGCCTGGGAAGACAGAAGGCAATTTAGAGACACTGAGTTACTAGGTAAGAGTAATACAATTCACAAATCCCTGATAAATAGACTTGAAACTGAAAAAACAAATGAGTCACTGATGTTATGTTAAATGAAAACTGGAGAGTACTGAATGGTTTGAGCTACTGTACCAACAAAGAGCAGAAGTTTTCCATACAGATGTCATGAGATTGGCTTCAGCATCAGAAGTCTGACTAATGAACCATTAATATGATGCAACTGTAGTTGATACCTCATCTCACAACAAGGTACCAGAGAAGCGTTAATTTCTTAGGATTGTTTCAAAGTCTTGAGTATGAATCACTCTAACAAAGAGATAAGATCCAAAATTTCATTAATTGAAGAGAATGTGAAACTGGTCAAGGTATATTTTGTAGGACAAACAAAGGTAAAGCTAGTTAATAAGCTCTCTCACTAATTTTGGAAATTGGAGTCATAGTATTGCTCTACAACTGGATAGCTATACTATAGCCTCTTATTAGTGCAGTTTAGATTAAAAGGAATCTGTGCTTAGTGTTAAATAAATACAATAACTACACACTGTATTTTCTTTGCTACTTTCTCCTCTTTCCTTTTGGTCACATGAAGAGATTTCACTGACAGTGATGAACTGAATCTCATAATGTATAGAAGCACATGATGAAGCTGGCTACAGAGCAGAGAACTGGACAGAGTATGTGACCCTCGGTCCCACACTGATGATGTCTCCAAAGGCTGGCTAACCCTGATGTCCCCAGGAGCATAGGCAGACTGAATCAGAGGGAATGGCACATATAATGAAATGAGTGTGTAGCCTATTTGGATTCAGTATCTAGCAGGAGTTAGATCCTCCTCTGACTTTGGAGCTTTTGCAAATCTAATTAGATGCTGCTTTGTGTTGTAATTATCTAAAAGCCTTGAAAATTCTATGACAAGCAATTTTTCCATATACATCAGCAAATTTGCAGTAGGAACTAGACATGTATATACAGCAGAGACAGCATCTCAAGGGCATATAGAGACCTGCAACTTCAACTAGCTAACTTGAAACAAAATCCACAAAATAGTAATATTTTAAGAACTAAAGAATCTCCAAGATTCCAGAATATAGGAATATATTAAAAAATATCTGCCTGCTATTGATTTTATGCTCCTGGTGATCTTTGCAATTCAGTATTAAATTTCCATTTAACATTTGTGAGGTGTCTACTGTTTTCAAAATATAATTTTCGTTACCTAATGTTTACAAAGACATTTGGTCTCAAATGCTGCATGTACATTGGCCACATATCCATACAACATGTAAGAATGAACATCTGTATAAAGGCTGTGAGGCAATGAAGATTAAATGCTAACTTTGTGAGCTTTTTGTAACTCCTACCAAATCAGCTGCCCACAAACCACAGGAGTTCCCCACATAAGCACATAGAAATTTTGTTTGGAAAGGACAGGATGATGATTTCCAGTTCATAAGGTATTTATCCCAAGACACATTCATTCATCTGTTGCACATTTAAATGTCTGCTTTTATTCACTTGCTGGAGCAATACAATTAGAGCATCTCTTTCTAATAACGGCTTCATTCCACACTGACTTACAAGCAGTCACTGTGTAATCTAAAGCAGTAGAAACAAAGTGTGAGTTCAGGAAGTCCAAGCCACAAGGAAGGAGATTCTGTACAAAAGAGACAGCTAGCCAGAATTGATTAATGGGGATGTGGAGCCTAAATCCAGGAGGAGAAAAGGAAAATAAAAGACTCCACCTTTGCAAGGACTGTTTGTCTTCAAGCCTGCCTGGTGGCTGTTGAGGACTGGATGTGTTTTCTTACCACATCAGCCACCAGACAACCTTCACTCAAGGCTTGGGTTGTAATCCTGGACTGGTCCAGTGACAAATGAATTTTGGTTGTTTTTAAGAAGAAGAGTAATGGCAAGAATATGAAATTTCTATCAAAGATAGAGTATGAGAAATGTTTAATTTTAACATTTGCAAAATTAATTAAATTAAATTACAATAAAAATTATGTGGGCAGTTAAATGAAAGAATACTTGGAAATCATTCATCTCGGTCTGAATGCTTTCAAACTGCTTTCAAGCATTTATTAGGTACCAATAACCTTCATTTTTAAGCAATGTGTACAGTCATGCATGAACAATTACATTCTGCAGTCTTTAATTTGATGGAATTTATTCACAGACATGCTTCTTAGGATGGAACATGTTCCTGGAACAGGTTGGGGTTTGATCTAAACACTGTCACTTTGGGTTCAGATTGATCACTTCCAGTACGAAGTTCAGTAACAAGTTCCTGAAAGAAGAATGCTTCACCCTCAGAGACCACTATTTCAAATTTGTGTTTTGTCCTGGGGAAGGATGTGATTGTCTAATTGAATTGTGGTGGATGGTGAAGGTCTGAGACTGCAAGTCTGATTTATTATGAATTTTGCAAATAGTCCATGGCTACATGTCTTTTTCTGACCTGAATATTCAAGTGTCTTAAACAGCTTCTTTTGCTGACCAAAATATTCATTCCTGAGAGATTCTCTTGATGTCAGTGTTTCAGATCAGCAGACTCTTTAAGAGCTGTATTCAACCATAAAATGGCTTTGACTAAGATGCAAATAAGACAAAAGATAGCTTATTTAGTAAAAAAAGTCAATAAAATATTAATATTTTCCTTAGCCCTGAGAATATTATTTTGTGAATTTCTTATTCATTGAGTTTCCTTCTGTTGTTTATTGGTCTGGTGGGGTTTTTTAGATGCATGTGGTCTTGCCATATAAAATTGTAGCACTACTCTAATTTAAAAATTACTCTGATGATATTTCCTTTCTGATGATACATGACACAAGCCTTTCAGTGAAATAAATTTTGCACTATTTTAAGGGCTGTATCTGTATTTCTCTGCTAATGCCTCTACATGAGTTTTGCTAATGAGTAGTGCTAAGCAATGAGCCAAACTCACAGCAACCTTTGGGGAAAATTTTATATTTCCCAGCAAAAAAATATTGATCCCCAAATGATTATCACAATCCTATATTATTTCCTTATGCAAAATCATATGGAGTATGTATATTTTCAATTGTCTTATCTGCCAAAATCATTGTCATATGTACCACTTTGGTCATATGAAATAATCATTAACTTCAGCTAGGCATATTGCTAATTCCCCCCTGCAAAATCACTGTAAGTTCCTTGCCAAGACACAGTATCCCACAAAGTTGGCTTTGACATATTTTCACTCTTACAGGAAGTTCTGATTGTCTCATTAGAATATTTTGGCCACCAGAAGAACATTTTTTCTAAGTGCCTCTCTACCTCCCTGTCATATGTGTAGGCAGGTTGGCCTGTTGCCCACCCTCACATCACAACCTGCACACTGCTGGTGCACTGATCCCAAGCAATGAAAACAGGTTGCTCTAATCTCTTTGTGTGGTGAGCTGGCTGTCATCTTCTGTTTTCCACTTTTTAGTTGCTATAGAAAAGTGACCAGAGCTCCCATCCACAGTCCAGGCCCACCAAGTTAAGCAATGCTTAAAACCTAATTTTCTGACTCCCTGTTCAAGGCTTGAAATGTGTCGTTTTTCTAGTTTCTTGTCTGTAGTCTGGGTTTCCTCTCTTCATCTGGCATGTGTATTAAAATACTCTACTTGCCAGACATTTCTTAGACACATAGCTAAATTAACTAGTCTTTCAAAAAATTACAAGGAAATATATACATCTGCATGAGGGAGTTTGCCTGTAAGCCTTTAAAGCATGTCACTCTAGCTTTACTATGTTCTACCAGCTTGCTTTGGGAAAAAAGGCTAATTAATTATTTCTGTGAATAATTTGTTTTCCAAGCAAGGAATACTTACCATTCTTTAAGTCATTGTCATAAAAAAGAGTAGTTAAAACACATCACTAAAGCTTTCCCACATTAAACTTTGAGGACCTGTTTTTTCCAACTTTAAGGGCTCCATTCTCCTTTTGTACAATTAAAAAACAAAAAATAACAGCAACAACAACAAAACACCCCCAAAATAACAAGCAACATCACCAAGCCCCAACAAACAAGCAAAACCAAACAAACGAAAAGTCACAAAACTACTTCTTAGGATCTCTTGCTTATCTGCCATCTCCCAGATACATTTTTGCTTTTATGGGATCTTTTAAAAATTATCTCATCTTTATCACCATAGATTTTCTTATCATGTCCTCCAAAATCTTGATCAGGTGTACATTCTTTGACTAGGGCCAAAGCTTCAAAGAAGCAATGTATTATACTATTCTCAAAAAAGATTTATCATCCATTACTAACTCTATTGCTCTGTGAGTCTGTATTTTGTTTGGCAAAGAAATTTTGATGGAGATGAGAATGGTAACTACAGAATATTATTAATAATTTCTTATATTTCCAAGGAAACAGAACTGGGCTCAATATTGTTAGAATCATAAATTGGTCCTTTGGAATAGCTACAAGTAGTACACTAGATACCTTTATTGATAGTCCAGAAGAGATTCCATCTCTAGGCAAACCTCCAGAAATAGATATGCCACAAAAGGGTAAGAACCACTCTGCCTTCAAAGCACACAATAATACTGTTCTTATCTGCACTTTCTTCCAGATAAATGTTCCATCCCACAGCCAGTTCTCTCTGCCAAGACAGTTTCAACACACTGGGCTCAAAGGCTGTGCAATGTGGAGTGTTAGAAATCCTTGTTTGCCTTCATTAAGTGTCCCGCCCAGGACCACATTGGCAGCAATGAGATATAAATATTACTTTCCTTTCTCTTTTCCAAGTTCTCTTAGGTTTTTATATCTATAAACCAATACGTTTTTTGGTTTTTTTTTCCTGGTGCAGTTACTCACTATTTTTGAAAAACTATGAATTGCCAAAATAGAAACAGCCAACCTTCTTTTTTAATAAACAGGGCAGAAAGTAAGGGTCTTAGCCTGTGAATATACCACCTTCCCACTAAAGTGGCAAGTTAAAGATGCTGCCATTACCCTTTCCTTTAATGATTCTTAATTTTCCCTTACTGTGTCTTATGTCTTACCAGTGTCTTTATGATAAGTACCTTTTGGACAGGTCTGTGTGTGGCTATATGTTTAGAAAGGCTCAAGCACACACCAAGAAGTACCAGAATCCATATCTTACAGTAAGTTCTATGTTTGTGATCAGCTTTGTAGCCTGGGAGCCATAGGCTGGGAGTGGCCCCTACCCCATTGTCTTAGGGTACAATATAAGATGTACCCAAAAGTATGTATCCTATCACCATCTTCACAAGCTGCTAAAACCAGGTGAGGCAGTGTTCCTCATCTCCTTCATGAGATATCACTCCTTCTCCTATCATTCCTGATAACTCCAGGGGGCATCTTCTGTTAATGGGCCATTGAGTCTCACTGTATGCCTGATAATGTTACATCATCCCACTGTGAGATGTGCCAGCCAGGGGGAGGAACCAAGCATTCCAACCTGGATATCATCTGAGAGCTGGAACTTCACAAGCAGCCTTATCCACTGCATTCCCAAAGGACAGCAGCTCCATAACCACCACTGGACACTGAGAGGAAGATCAAACCCTTCTACAGGATCACTGCTTCAGTGGAATCCCATTTATCACTTCAACAAGCACCACAGCCACCATTTAATTGACCAACAGGGTGTCAGGTTGTACTCTGACTGCCAGTGCTTCTACATTATTACATTTATTTTAATTTTCCTATTAAATTGTATTTCTGACTTGGGATCTCCCACTGGTTTGCTTTCAAACTAGTGCACCTGAATTCTCAGGGCCTCAGCCCTCATATCTGGCATCTGCAGGACCAGAATTGCTCTGCTCTTACTGCTCTTCTATTTGAGATACGTAGTAAACTTCTACTCCAAGACAAGCTATAGTCTGGGGATTGAAAAAAAAAAAAAAAAAGTATTATTTCATCTTGAAATAATACGTTTTAGTCTGTTTTACTACACAGTCCTGAACATTGTCACTGGAATTTTTATCAGCTTAACTATAGATCTTCATTTGAGTCCTCCAGAAAAGTCCATGAGCAGACGTCCTGACAGCTGAATACACCCAGAAATTTTGCCTGGATAAGCATTATTTGATTTGATTTGATTTGGTGTTTAATCTGTTGAGTGCTGTGTTGCTGCTGTACTCCTAAATAATTACTGCCTTCTAGTCAAAATACAGATGCATGAAAATCCTTGTAAGGAATTTGGAAAGGGATTCTGAAATTACATTGCCAGTCTTAGAAGATGTATCCTGTGCCTAAGGCTTGATCTTCCTTCAATTAAAATAACATATACCAGGGATTATCAGACTTGGTTACTTTCAGTCTTGGGATAAAGTAGTTTCAGCAGGCAGAAAGGCTTCTTTACATCTGAAGGCAATGGCCAGATTCCTGTCCAGCAGTCACAAAAACATTTATCTTTTAAACAGTTATAAGAACTTTATGATATACAGTGTGTTAGAATTAACTGCTGCCAGTTAGATAGCAAGAAGAGTAAGGAGCATCCATTTGTGTGAGGGCTTGTCCCAGATGTAGGTTTTTTCTGCTATGCTCAGTCCACTCACCTCAGATACAGAAAAAAGTCCCCAAAAGGTTTAAGGACAAAGCACAGCAGCCCGATGGAGAACAAGGACAAATGAGGAAGGAGGAGAAATTCATGGTCCAGGAAATCACCAGCTTCAGTTAACCACGGTCTATCCATGTGTGCTCCTTCTTCAAATGCTGTGTGTCTTTTGTAGACAAACACCTCATATGATCTCATTCTTATTTATTTTCCCATTATTATGTATTTAAACTGCTGATTTGAAAATTTCACATTTATTTAGGAGCATTCTCTGGGACAATTAATGGAAATGCAGCAAGTTTTTGATTTTCTAGAAAAAATAAAGACAGATAAATATTCTGGATCATATTCAAGTTCCCTATTTTTGTAGGCTGCTACATTTCCAGTGCTTAGGTCTGTGATATATGGACTTTTTATGCTGATACTAAGGTTAATGTGAGTACTGACTTAAGGCACATGCATTGTTTCTGCATTTGTAATTATTCCCTACTAATGAAGCAAAGGTTTGGCTACACATGGTTGTGTGGCCATGCCTACTTTACAAAAGGAAGGACAGGGGGATTTTTCACGTCAAGGTTCATTTTGGGGGGAAGAAAGTCAACCCTTTGTAACAGCCTTGGCCTTGAAAAGCAACATTAATAGGTATTTGCAGAACAGTAGGAAAAGAAACAAAAAGAAACAAAAGTACGGATCATGTGCAACAAAATATTTGAAGTTGCATTGTGTTCTAGTGCAACTTGAGGAAAAAACTCTTGGTGCCTGAATGAAGCAGGGCCCATGAAGGTACAGGATGTCTTACTGCATGGGCACCCAGCCAGTGTAGCAAGGAGCACCACCCTGCACTGGACTGCAAACACCAGCCCAGCTTTTCATCCAGTTTGAAACTCTGCAGTTGTCAGAGGTTTCTCACTGCTACAGTTTCACATCAGACAAATCTACAGGTTCTGGCTGATGTGCCTGTGAGCAAACACCAAAAAGTGCAATTTGGGAGACTAGAAAGAATATGTTTGTGTCAGGTCCCAGAAAACCAAAGCATGACAATCTTCAAAAATTGTCTCTTTGAAATCATTGATAACAACATATCAGTTAAAAACATGATAAACATTTTGCAAACTATCAACATATGCCTGATTCATAGGCATGGCCTTGTAGATCTGTACAGAATCCAAATTAGCCACAGAAGACTAATCTGTTGGCTAGCATATTTGTGGTTTATAGCTTTTTACACAGCAGAACGACAAAACTAATATTTTCCAAGGAGGGCACTTTCCACCAGTAACAAACAGAGAAAACTTTAAGTATGAGCTGCACTTCTGAGGGCCCTTCCATCTCAGGTTTTCTGAGCCGCCCACACGGTTAAGTTTAGTGAAAGTTACTTTTCAGGAAATAGCCTGTTTTCTGTATCCAGGCACAGAGAGAATTGTGAAATGCCATGTTTACTATGTGCAAGTGTACTGGGACTGTCCAGATTGTCCAGCAAATATATATTAAGGTTAAAAACAAGAAAACTGATATAGGCAGAAAAACAACTTGTGAAAGTGAAGAAAGTAAGAGAAGAGGTTGCTGCAGGGAGGACAGGATGAGTGAGGCTGAAAAGTATTTTGTATACATTTTCCAAACCTCCTAAACTAATGCTGTTTTGCTATGTTCAATAACTTTTCACTTTTTTCACACTGTACTCTTTGCTCAGTTGCAATGTTGAAAAGGAAAAAAGGCAGAATAAAAGTGATACATACACAAGTTTTGAGAAAATTGGATCAGGCTTCAGTGAGGATGGTTCCTTTAATTCTTAGTTGATTTTGCACCTTCATAGTGGTTCTGGGCTCTGTTAAACTTACTTTGGCTTTGGACTGCATGTGAAATATTTGAGAAGAGTGAGACAGCAATACTTATAACAGTGAGACAGCAATAGTTATAAGTCACCTTTTTTCTCCCATGGTCTCTGGTACTGTTGTGGCAGGTTTATTATGCAGTGTGATTTTGGATTTCTCTGAGTGTTGCTATTTTCTAACCAGGTTTTTATACTATCTGTGTGTCACTGGGGTGCAGTATGCCCCAGCCACAACCTGTCATGTCCTGGCATGACTGACAGGCTTTGTGTTGTTTGAACCAATATTAGTGAAATCATTGCATTATTAACTTGTTATGGTGTTTTATCCACTCAAGTAAGCACAGGAGATCCCAGGCAAGTTTGCATGGCCTAAGCTAAAGTCTCTGTCAGCACACCTTCATGCTTTATCAGATTAAATAATGTTTGATTCCATACGTATGTTTACAACCTCCACATCATGACTGCAATAAAGTCCTATTTGTAAGTAAAGAAGAATTAATTTTGTCTGCTTGCCATCTCTGTAGCCTGAGAAGACCTTGTGATATCTCTAATTTAACTAGCCTATATAACTGAAAACAGGTTTTCCCTATCCACCTCAAACAATCATAAAAAAAAAGTAGCATAGCACGTGTGTGAAGGGGAAACGTCATCATAATTAAGATGTTGTTCAGTGTTTATATTTGTTGATATTCAGAGTACAGATACATGACACTTTCCACTTGTGCTTTGAAACAACCTCTCTAAGTTTTGTATCAGACCTGTCATAACTCATGCTTGGCCTTGCACCTGCTCAGGTTGACAACAAGGACCTACCTTTGACCATCTGTGTTCAGGTGGCAATGACCACCCACACAAGGACAGTGCTATGGTCTCACCTTTGGCACAAACCACACTACCCCATGGTAACTCAGAAATACTGGGAAATTTGCTGATTCAATACAAGATTTAAGAGCTTCATAAATATTTCCTATTTTTATTCTACATCTGACTGGGACTCAAGACACTCTTAAGTTGACCATTATTTCTTCCAGATGGCCTGAATTCAATAAATTCTCATTTTCAGCAAGTGGCAAGTACTTTTCTAATCCTTGCATAGCTCCAATTAAATATCTTCTTTGAAAAAATATAAAGGGTTTGGCAATAATCTTCTTTCAGAGCTGGTGCTTTATTATTTGCTGCAGTTTTTAGTTGTTACCACTCTTTCTATAACTATTATCATTATTGTCAGCCCTGTTATTATCACCATATTGTTTTCATTACTGATGATAGTATTCTTCATTAGTAACAGGTAAAGGCTAAGACCAAGTCACTGTAGAGGGATGCCTGTGGTGAAGATCCTCTTTCTTGACTGGTAGGAAGGCCTCTGACAAGCAATCAATAGGAAATCTGCCACTGATCATAAGAACAATGCAGAAAAATTAAAGGCACCACACAATTATCCTGTGTGGAGAGCCAATTAAAGGGCACATGACAGAAGTCTGTGCCAGAGGAAGAATTTGTTGATCAGCAGTTCCTGTTACATTTACCCTTAAAGAAAATGTCTTGCATTGACAAGACCTTGATACTGTGCAGGACTTCCACTTACTGCCTCGAAGCAAGCAGTTTGGTTTAATTTTTGGTAAACAGTGCATTCTGGGCAGGTCTTAGGAAAACCACTCCCATTTGTTTGACAGAGAGCTCAAATCAAGGGCCAGTATTTCAGTTCATGAGATTAAGATCTTTGCACAGGTCAACTAGTGGATGAGTCAGGAGATCTGTATGAGCACCTAAATCATATACGGACCCTCTTGACATGGAACTGACTGGGAAAAGTCAAGAAAGAGACCTGCTCTATGTGGGAATAACATTTATAATACAGACTGGGCACAACCTACTCCTAAATGTTTAAACTGAAAAAATGCAGTGATATACAGCATTCTTATAAAACAATATGCAGTTTTCAATTATTAGTTAAAAACAAGATTAAACAAATTGTTAACTCTCTCAGTCATCTTCTGAAATCACCAATAACTGACTCACTTTTTACTGGCACTATGGCAGAAGTTGTTACAGTGGGAGAAATGTAGAAGAACAAATAATAGCAGCTCTATACACGTCCGGTTATACAAATTCCATTTACACTTTTTTCATATGAGCTTTCTGTCTAGGTTTAAAAACCTTTTATACACAAGGTTTCCAAGCTGTTTTCTACCATGGCCTAATCATATTAAATAGTAAAATCTATCATATTAGCACTTGTGTCTCACTGCAGCTCAGAAAAGTCAGAATCACTGGCAAATTTAATGAGGTCCCCATTCAGTACTTGCAGTAAAAAAAATTTATGCAGTACCAGAAATGGTTATTGTGAACCTTCACCATTCATCTAAAATATTTGGGGATCTCTGTCCTCTAAGTTCTAAGAAGTATCACTCTTCCTTTTGGAGCACAATATTAACTTCCCTTTTTTTTTAAGGCTCTAATTCTGCTAATATATTAATGCATCTAGATGTTTAATGTATATGATTAAATGCATATGTTTAAATATGTGTGTGTTGTATATACATTTAGTAAGTATGTGTATATATATGAACATTTATACTTTTGTACATGCATTTACAAATACAAAGCTGTGAGTAGCTCCTTAGGAGTCAATATTATTAATCATAAAGTTAAAGACAGTCAAGAGCTGAAGCATTTTGACAGATCAGATCATCAGCCTGATATTGATAATGAAAATATAAGGGATAGAATTATTTAGAGCTGAAAGATCATTTGGAGCAGAAAGCTTGAATTTTTCTATCCATTTATATGTGCTTTTTCTGGAGTTAAAACCTTCTAATGAAAATGTAATAATGATGAAGACATATATGGTCATTTATGTTTATATTTCCTAGCAGGCCATATGTTCCATAAAAATTACTATTTGCCTAGAAAAAAATACTATCTATAGATGTGAAGTGGAAAATGAAACGATAGTGAGGCTAAGTTGAACATGTTTTATGGCATCTTTGATATGTTCTCTGGATACATTTTCATGGGAATTAATTTATGATGCCCTCCATCTCTGTTTCTTATACTCTGTGTTACCAGAGTAGGGAGCTGCCAAGCAGTATTTTACAACATCCTGAGAGAACATGATTTTACAAGGATTCTACAGTGAAGTGCCCATAAGTATTAAACAGTCAGCTAAGATGATCATTCAGCTTCTCTTCACAGGTTACACTGGAGCTATAAATAGAAGTAGTAGAAGTAAATAAAACTAATAAAACCAGAACGATGAAAAGCCATGTGTAGGCCCTGTGTAAACAGAATACTGCATGCACTCTTGTGGAACTAGCAGTGTTCAGAAACACTATTTAACAAAACAAATCCACCAATACAAAAATATTCTGTGACAATAAGCCATTTTAAGTGATTCATAAAATGTAAGAGTTTTCAAATATTTTAATCCCAACTGACACTCATGAAACATCTTTTTGTTTCTCAGAGACAGTAATACCTTTGAAAATCTAACATTAAATAATCAAGTAGAAAAAAACTTGGTGTTTACCCACCAAGTTAGACTCTCAAGTATAATACACAGGCATCACATCATACTTCAAAATCCCAGGGCAGGTGCTTAATCACACACTAGCAGGGCTATGTTCTGCTGTAAAACTAGTAATAAGCTTGAGCTACCTGCTTCAACCCAGCATTAAAAAGGTTCTCCATTCCTCCCCTTATGCAGGGCCCAGCAGACAAATACATTCAAAGGACACAGAGGAGACTAGTCCTGGCACAAAAGGCAGCCAAGAAGCAAGATTTTCTGTCTCACTCAGCTATTAATAGAGTTAATTTAACAGTGATTTGTGATATGAATACAGAAGACTGATTTTTAAATCCTCTCTTTTTGATTTGGGAGTTACATCGAGTATGACTCCCGAAGAAGTATCTAATACTCTGCTACAGTCAGTCTTCATCTCAATTCCCTCTCTGTTTAAGTCTCAGTATGCTATTATCCTACTCCAACAAACACTTTAAGCTTCCTTTTTTGTGCTCGGTTTATGTCTCATGTGGGAATACAGCCCAGACAGGTTTTGTTCCAGGGAACAGGCACAGCTGAGACATGGGGGCCAGACACAGCCCAGGCAGGAGACACCAAGTGTGTACGTGCCTGTCTCGCTGCACCACGTCAAGGAGACACATCAAACAGCCCGTAAAGATCAGGGGAAAGCCAAACTACCAGAAACGGGGTTTACAGAGGACTGTATTCTGGGGTGAGGGAGGTCTGCCGGCAGGAGACAATAGAACTGGGACACTTCTATTCACACTGCAGCCATCTTCCTCAGAACTCTTTCTCCTAGACAAGTGCTTTCATTTGATCTCTCAAGAGGCTGGTGATGGTAACTGTATTTGACAATACTTTAGCTGTTTCATTTAAACCACAAATCACTTTGAAGGAAATGGTTGTCCTTGAAATGGTGTTGCCACTAAGCAGACTCAGAAAAGGTCTAAGACCAAGTTAGCCAAGGATGCAGAGCACAAGAGAAAGCATGTTTCTGCAGCCCATGCCGAGGAGAATGTTACAGATTCTGACCTCTGCTCCCAGGACTGTTTCTGCACTTGCCATTAAATGGTCATTAGGTTTGCTGCCGATGGGGAAAGAGTTAAGTGCTGAGTGAAAGCAGACACAGCTGACAAGGACAGAAATAGGAAGAACAAAACAATGTGTGTGTGTGTGTGTGTGCACGTGTACATGTAGGGTGATAGTTACCTGTTTTGGGACTGCTATGGGGCTATTGGAAACCCAAAGCAGAAAGTAGGGGTGTTGTATCTTTGAACAAGGGCTCAGGAGAGAGAGTTGGCTGTAATGCAAATGAAATTAAAACACAAGTGTAGGGGGGTCCTACTAATGACTTGATGAGTTGTTAAGTGGCCAGCTGGTGGGGAAAATGGAGGAGTGGTAATGCATAACTTTACAGAGCTAGAGGTAACTCCTGTTGAGTGGAGCTAAATATTGCATACATCTTTTACTCAAAATGTGAACTGCAGACCAGATTAGATCAGGGAATGTTAGCCACATCCAGTGCAAAATATGTTTTGTTTGGTTTGGTTTCTTTTAAAACAGAGAGTGGGAGCATAAGTTCAGGGAGGTAAGTGAAAGTTCAGTGAGATTTCTCCACATTAATGAAACCTGAGTTCATAGTCAAGCTATTGAGTCACACACAGATGAGAATCTTGCCTGGTCAATTAGGGGAAAAAAAAAAAAAAAAAAAGGAAAAAAAAAACCCAACCCCTTCCCCCTCTAAGTTCCTTGATGTTCAGTAGGTGTGGTTGGGTGAAGAAAAGACAGACCAATACCAACAGCTGCATGGAATCTTTCCATGACTGGAAGGTGAATAATTGACTCTCTTATAACTGCATCCCCTCAGGGGGAGGTGAATCACCAGCCCAATTTAGAGTTATGTTATCTTGTAATGAACAATAAGAGGGAAATCTATACATGTCCTAACAGTTCTAATGAGACATCAATGATCTGTGCCTCAAAAACCCCAGGAAGGGAGTTGATAAAAATGCATCTCTAAGAAAGTAACTGATTTTTTACAACCAAGTCATCAGTGCCTGAAGTTTACTTTTTTTTTTCCTAAGCATGTGACATTTTATGAATGTGATACTGAGGCTTAGACGAGAGGGAAAAAATGTGTCAGTTCTACCTGGCAACTTTGTACCAGTACCTAAAATCAAATACAGTCAGTGTAGGAATTAATTCATTTTTCTGCATCCAGTCATGCTCATACTGTTGCCTCTGGAGTTTTAGGATGGAGGGAGGGGTCAACAAAAGGCAGATATGAAAAATAAGCCTTCTGTTAGGTGACTTGAAAACCTACTAAAGGATATTTTTGCATAGGGTTTGAATGTCCACTGGGAAATCTCCAGCAGACTGCAAATCCAGAAGGCTTAAGGGCTGGTCTAAGCCTGACAAACCTTTGCATAATCTAACTGCACCCATATGAGACAGGCAGAATAAATCACTCTTCTTCATATATAGAGATGGAAGACTGAATCCCTTGCCTCCTATTCTTGCACAAGGCAGAAAGCAGTATCCTTGCTTCTTCTTCTGGGGCTGCAGCCCCTTCTTTTAGATTTGTAAAACTCTGTAGATGATTCAGGTTCAAAAATTGGCCAGTAATAAATACTGATGGGTTTTTCTTTACAAAACCTTGCAAAAGACAAGTGATCCCATGTCTTCTCCTCCTTCTGACTGAAATGCTGATAGAGCTGACAGAACTGCTCCCATTTCGGGGACTGAAGACTAATTAGGTTTAGATCATGACAACCATAGAGGCACATCAGCCTTATGTGTCCTGTCAATGTATCACATATCATGTTCTGATGGAGGGAGAGCATCTTGGGTTGTTTAATTTCCTTCATCTGCTTTAGAAGCATTGACTGACTCCAGGGAGCCACACCCTTTTCATTATCTCAGTAAAGAAAGAGAAGGTTTGAAACCAGTGATACCTGTACATCCACATGGAAATGAAAAAAAAAAAAAAACCAAAACAAAACAAAATAAACCCAAACAAATAAATCAACCAGCAAAACCAACTTAAAAACAAAAAAATCCCAGCCCAACCCAAAATCTCAAAAGTATTCTGAATTTAAGCCGCTTAAGTGGGTATTACTTTTGTTTACTGTATTTCTGACCAATTAACATCTATAAAAGAATATTTTCCCACATGCTTCACCTTGCACCATCTAGGTTCAAGAGACTGTCACTGGGCATATTTTAATTATTGTTTTGTCATTGTCATATCTTCAGGTCATTACAGCAGATGGTTTAGATCCGTTGCAGAAATCTTGTGATCAGTTGTAATGTGTTTTTTCATGAAAATAAGAAAAGCCAGTGCTTAGAAATGGAAACCAAGATGCTTGAGATAGATAAAAAAACAACAAAGCTTTCTAATTTGGAATTGAGTAACCAGAGTGCAAAGGATTTCCAGGATAAATATGCATCTTAGATTTTAGAAGGGTAAAGTAAGAGATCTGTTATCTCTAGGAAATGAGAAGGAAGGTGCAGAAGGAAGGCAGGAAGGAAGAAAGGAAGGAAGGAAGGCCAGCCCCAGGTCTGCCATTGTAAAAAAATGAAATCCTAAGTTTTGTATATAGATTTGTATGATTTATTATAAATACACAGTGAAAAGCAGCACATGTCTGAAGGCTCTACAACAGAGCTAGAAAATAACCGTTTCAGCCTGCTCATTTGAAAAATATCTCTAAATGGGACAGCTAAAGAAGGTCTTTGTTTAGAATTGTCCTACTTACTTGCCCAAGCTGGAGCTTGACAGAGGAAGTCCAGCCATTCTGCTTGTAACATGCCCTTACTTCACTGATATTTCAGTGACTTGTTTTCTCCCTGCAGTTCAGACAGTATTTTTTTTAGCCTTGACAGAATGGCTAGACTAGGTAATCCACGCAAACAGCTGCTGCATGCAATGTGATCTTTTCTCCAAACCTTTTTAACAAAGACTTCTGAACTGTTCCTTAGTTTTGGATATGTTGGAAATATCCAGAAGCTAAAATCTCTCAATATGAATGTAATTGACATATCAACTGTCTGACCATACTGCTTTTAGCTTAAGAAGTGTCCCAAGTAGATTAACAAGAGCTGCATATTCACAAAACCACTCCCTAATCAGAAAGCATTCATCAGGAAAATACTTCTGCTTCAAACCATTTTCACAGAGGATTTGTTTTGAATATCAGTCTTCCTGTCTGTAGTGAGAAGAAACATCCTCCTGATTTTTGTAGCATGAGCTTTCCAAACTTTCAAACTTCATCAAAGATAACACAATCAAGATTTTTCATTTCATTCCATTTTATCATTTGAATTTGTTTTGTACTTTATGATCACTTCTGTTTAATGTAACTCCTATATGAGCCCAAATATTATTAAAGTAGGTGTTGCAAATATTGAAGATATGAAATAGCAGTAACATTTCCAAGGAGATCTAGAAAAAGAACAGGAGCAAAGAAATCAAGGGTTAGCCTTTAATGTGGCAAATGAATTTCAGATAAAGCACATTCAGATTAATGGAGGAATTTAGAAAACTAAATTTAAAGAAGTTCAGAGGTGAGTGTGGACAGAAAGTGAGAAATGCATTAGGTACATGACATAACATCTAAAAGGATATTGCAGCTGTGAATTGCATAGGCAAGGGTTACATCCTCAGTGGGCAGGATGGCAAAAGTCTTTTTCACAATAGTCCACTACATTTTAGGAGCTTATGTCCTGAATAAAAATCAGTGTGTGGGAGAGGACTGAGGGAACAATAAAATAAGAATAGGGGAGAATAGAATTTATTTTAATGTATAAGATTAAGTACTAAATCTGTCATAACTGGGAATAAAGGACCACATGGATAAATATTTAAAAAGTGTGTGATAGGAACGGAATTACTTTAGAATGATGACAATACTAAGAAAATGAAAAGAGAATGAATGTGAGAATGAGGTGTATCAGGCTGTGAAATAGTCCTCTGTGAGAGAGAAAAAATATTCTCCTAGTGAGAACAACTTTAAACAAGACTGGATATTATCTTAGTGACCAAAGGGGCATCTGGGAATATCAACTATTTTTGAGATTTTGTAGGCCAGGATCCAAATAAAATAATTTTATGAAGGCCTGATTTTTTGCTGAGCCACACACCTTTTCTTTTTCTGAGTAAGATCCGTTGGCTAGTGAAGACTCGATGCTCTGTTATTTCTGGCTTCTCTGTAGTTTATTAAGGAGAAGGTGAATGCATAAACACTTTGCCCCCGAAATCTCTGCCTGCCCAGCATCTCTAAATAAAAGTAACAAGGACAGCTGTTGCATGGCAAAAACATTACTCTGCACTATGTATTTCCACATCCTGTGGTCTTCCAGGTAGTCTGCCTACTGCAAATACAAGCCTCCAAGGAAAGTAGAGAATCAGAACCACCTGGGTATTGCCAGTAAACTAAACCTTTAGGCATTTCTTTGCTTTGATCCAGAGAAATGCATGTGCTGTGCTGTTTGTACCCTCAGAACAAATGGCAGTCTTGGGAACTAGCATGGATATTTAGAGATGATATTTAAATAGCATTACTTGGGAAATTCCCAATGCTTAAGAAAAGACAAACTAAAACAAGAGTTTTCTTTCCCAGAAGGCTGAGACAGGTATAATAAGGATTATCAGGTATAATTGATATAATTTCTGTATCCTAGAGGATCAAATGACTCATCTTCATAGTCACGTCCTCCCTGGTCTTGCTACTGATGAGACTGAAAATGTTGCTGTGAAGAGTAAAGAGGCAACATAAACATTCTATTTGATACAAGCAACTGAATGCAAACAAATAACTTCATTAAAGCATGTCCATAATAATTCCTGACTTTTACACAGCATATTTTCTCTGCCTAACTAAAAGTGCTGTACAAATGGAAAAACTCGGGAGGTAAAATGGCTTGTTTGAGGTCATTCAGGTAGACAATGGCAGAACTGGGAATAAACTATGCCACAGTGCCTCACTTTGTGTTATAAATGCCCCTCCTGTGCAGTCCTGCAAAGGATCATGGCAGTGAGCCTTTGGAGGGGGAGCATGTATAGCTGGAGCTGAAATAAGCCTGAGTCTGATCATAAGACCACTGCGAATTAGAAAGGCCAAATTCCACCCCAATGTGCAATCTCTCCTAAAATCAACTGGAGCTATATAGTTAAGTATTTCCAAGGTTTTCTTTCCCATGGTGTCTGAGTACCAACAAAATTACATCACTCTCAAACAATCTCTGAGGATGATTCCTTACTACTTTTTCCTATTAGCCCTATTAGCCCTAAGAACTACCATAGATTGCTTTATTTTATCACTTTTTTTAAATTGACATAAAAACTGGATCTAATTTATTAATTATTTTGTAAATGAAGGAAATTATTATTTACTACGTAAACTGCAGTATTACAGGATGCCTCAGGCCTAGAAAATATAAAAAAGAGCAAGAAAACTATGTATAGCTATATGTATAACTACATATAACTATGTATATAGTTTTTAAAGTACAGGAAAAAAAAAGATCTGCAGGCATTCTACATCCCTAGTTTACAATAGGAGAAGTAGACAGATAATATCCATAAATATTTCATATGATAAAAAAAAAAATGGGCAGAATATGAGATGAATCAAAACAAAATATATCATCATTTCCAAATTTACAAATCCCGTTATGCCTGAAATTTGGAAGGTAGAATACTTCCTATAAGTTCCTGGAAGGAAAGAAAATCCACTAGTCCTGAAGCCACAAGTCTAGAGTTCCTTGCTGGCTCAGCTGCAGGCTTCCTCTGTAATCTTGGGTATATTGCTTTACTTCTGTTTCCTCTCCCACATTGTGGGTGTGCCTGCATTGCAGTCAAAGAGGGATATTAGAGCTTGACAGCCCAACTCAAGTGACTTTAACCAAGTCAGCTTGCATGTACTCCTAGCATTGTAACTGTAGTGTGGAGTTGGGCACAGACTAAATTCTTCAGAGTTTCTAAAGAAATTTGGAGAACAGAATCTGAAAACTGTCAGACAAATCTCATTCGAATCTATATTTCGCATTATTCCTTATTTTCTAAAAGATTACTAGGAAAAAATCTGAATAACGGTAGGAGCTGAGCCAG
This sequence comes from Cisticola juncidis, assembly GCA_013400215.1. NCBI lineage: Eukaryota > Metazoa > Chordata > Aves > Passeriformes > Cisticolidae > Cisticola > Cisticola juncidis. The sequence continues at coordinate 721,300 of VXBR01007697.1, read as the reverse complement.
GAAACAAAAACAAAAACAAAAAGGAAAAAAAAAAAAAAAAAAAAAAAAAAAAAAAAAAAAAAAAAAAAAAAAAAAAAAAAAAAAAAAAAAAAAAAAAAAAAAAAAAAAAAAAAAAAAAAAAAAAAAAAAAAAAAAAAAAAAAAGAAAAAAAAAAAGAGTGGGGGGAAAAAAAAGATGGTTGATGTTTTCAGAGTCATTCAAGGGATTTAGCCACATGCTTCACATTAATGTGAGAGTGCTGCTCTGGGATACAGATCTTAAGAATGAGAATCTGTTCCTGAACTCCATCCAAATAGTATTGTAGCCAGGGTATGAAATGAGATGAGTTAGTCTTCCACAGGGGTAGGACCAGCTGAGAAAAAGTGTGTTTCAAAACCGTGAAGACATTTTAAAGGAAAGTTGCTTATTGTTATCTGAAAGTCCGGCCAGCTGGTAAATATAATTGTATTAGTGTGTAATTATATACATTTTGAGAAAACACACGTGTGTTGTGCAAGAAAAAGCTGTACATCAGAGTCAAAATCAATAACACAATCTGATATGACACTTCTCTCCACCCAGGTAAATTACTCATACACACTTAGAAACAGCTTGATAGTTAAAATTAAAATAATGGCTATTATATGGAAATGATAGCTGTAAAGTACAAACACATGTAAGAGAGTTGTTTTAGAAAGTATAGTGAGGGACAGGGTAAGAGGAAAAACTTTATTAATGTCAGAAAGATATGGTGAAATATTTAGTGCACACATGTCTGGAACAATAGCTGGGATGAAGAGCCAGATGCTCAGCTAGTGAATGTTGATGCATCTCTGTTTAAATCGGTGGAATTACACTGATTTACATCATCTACAGATTTTGCAGCTGGTTTTGACATGTGTACAAACTTTGAAAGTTAAGCAGACCTACCTGCCCTCTACTCTCTGGAAACAAGGCTGGAAGTCTGGTGGGATAAGGATTCTCAAGGAGACCTCTTGTATTTCTGTGGGCTAGAGACATGGTGAAGACAAGTATTATTGTGGTTAGAACAGTATTTCTACATTTTCCTAGCCTCATGGGAAATCAAAATGCACACTAAAAGCGAATAATTAACCTAACTTTGTAAGCCTTCAAGAAACGTTCATTCTTGTATGATTCAAGCTGTATTTTATGTGAATAAGTGTTCCCCTCCCTACTTAAATGTAGACATGTTATTTTTGTGGTCTGGAAGCTAAGATCAGATTTCACCCATAATGATTTTAGCTGCCACACAGCTCATCAAAATTGCAATTATGAATACCAGTGTTTTTCTTTTTCTGGAATGTAGACTGCATCATGCAAGATCCTGCCAAAAGATGCAAAATTAGCACTGTGATGGATATACTTTTGGAACCTCCAGGGAAGCACAATTAGGGAACAAGGAATAAGAGGAGAGAGGGAGTTGTCACTATATAAATGACCAAAAGTCTAAATCATCTTTATATCCATCTCTCCTGCACTGAGAGTTTTTGATTCAAGTGGGAATAGCTTTAAACCGAAAGAGAGTAAGTTTAGAATAGGTACTGGGGTAAAAATTCTCTACTGTGTGAGTGATGAGGCACTGGAACAGGATGCCCAGAGAAGCTGTAGAAGTGTTCAAGGCCCAGTTGGAAGGGGCTTTGAGCAACCTGAGCTAATGAAAGGGGAGTCCTTTCCAACCCAAACCATTCTATTATTTTACACCCAGTCATTTTCATTAGTGTAATGAGCACTGTGGCAAAAATAATGACAGAATTCACTTCATTCTTTTGCATTCTTTCTTAGACAACATGTTGCTAATGAGTTGCCACTGAGCTTCTGCTCTGGGTGGATCAGGCTTTAGTTAGGACAGCCATCTAAATTTACTTAGAGGCTGTCTGTCAACAAGAACCAGTTGTAATGTTTCTCTCCTGTTTACATTCTACCTGTGCTGGCTTGTATTAGAATTAAATCTCCATTGAATCTATGACAGGTGTAGCAAACATATTGTAAATAATACCAGACTCCTTAGCACTCTGCCTACAGATGGAGAAAAGATAGGGGAACCATAAGTGGGTCAGACAGACATACCTGGAAGTGCAGTACTATTGATCCTGCCTCCAGCTTAGGGCTGGTCTACAGACCATTCAGTTCCTCATTCCATTCCATGTGGAAATCAAATATACATTTCCCATCTGTTCTCTTTGAAGTAGTATCTTTACTTTGACAGTGCTTTGAACAGTCTCCCATTTTGCATGAAAAATTCCTCAGTGTGCTCTGTTTAATCATGCTCAGAGATTTTTGGGAAATAGCTCTGATTAGTTCCAATATCATTAGGAATGATAGGGCTATGCTTCTACATGTAGACTATATAACTTTTCCAGATGCACAGACTTTATAAAATGTCACATCAGCAGGGAAGGCAAGAGAATGGGAAAGAATGTTTATAAAGATTTTAACCTCTAGAAAAATAAAGATGTCTGTGAGTCCTCAACTCACCTGCTCAGTTTTCAAGTCTGATGGTAGACAGACTACATAATTTTCCTGGTTTGGGAAAGTTTTAGCACTATCTGAAAGTCTATGAAGATTTTTGATTTACTTATACTACAGCTAATGGAAATTAGAGTCACGGAACACAATTTGTTGAGTTTTAGGAAGAACAAGTCTGAACTGCAATTTGTCTGAAGACTTAAGAGTCTCACTAAAATTATTTGTGTAATGTCTGGCTAGCCAAGTAGTTTCAGATGTTAATTGTATTCAGCAGCTCTATTAATACAAACAGAAGGTGAAATGATAGAGATAGAAGGGTTCAAATAGATAATCTCTGTGAATCAGGGGACTCATGTTATCACAGATGAATTAAAGTTGTGTTTACCACCACAGTTTTACTCCTTGTTTTTTAATGACTGTGCCAGCCAGACTGTGGAAATCTAACCAGCAGTTCCACTACCTGGATTTTGTCTGTGCTACAGTCTACACTGTTTTTTGTTTTATATAATTGAAAGTTATTAAGTTGCTTCTTAAGAAAAAAGGTAATTTGTCTACTAAAAGTCACTGAAGAATTTTTTCTTCCAAATCAAAGTAATTATAAGAAAATGTGAATATTTTTTGTTTCTGCCTACTTTCCTTTCACAAGCAATTGTTTAAAATTTAGGGGCTCTATGTGACCATTCTGAAAGAGGTTTGATAGGCTGCAACATAAACTTGTGATGGAGAAAGCAAATACATCTGGAAGACAGTTTGGAAGGAGGGTCTGAGGAACTTCAAACCAGTCAGTCTGGCCTCAGTGCAGGGAAAAGTTATGGAGCAGATCATCATGAGTGCCATCAAGTGGCATGTCTGGACAAACAGGGAATCAGGCCTAGCCATGGTGAGTTTAGGAAAGGCAGATCCTGCTTAACCGACCTCGTCTCCCTCTGTGACAAATTGAGTCATTTATGGAATGGGATGGAATATTATCACCGCGCGGGCCTTCCAGGGAAAGATGAGACTTGGACACAGGTTCTGGGTTCACTGAGCATGCAGGGCAGGAAGCTGCCTTTATTTACAAAAAGGGCACATTTATACAGGTGCTATAAAGCTTGTGGATTGGAGGATGGAGTCTTATTTTCCTACTACATTGGTTAAGGTGACTGTCACACAGTCTTGTTTGTCCTAGCATGAAATGCAAAACAATGGCTATGTTCTATAAACATAGCTGGTGTTTACATTAAAAGAGCGTGAGAAGGTAGAGTCTTCTCCTCTAATATGAACGCTCAGGCAGCTAGGAAAAATCCTCATGGTAACAGAATATGGAAAAGTGAATGAGTGAATGTTGTCTATCTCTACTTCAGTAAAGCTTTTGACATCATTTCCCAATTTCTCATGCCCTCAACAGGTGCATTGGTCACGAGGTAAAAACTGCATGGGTTGCTGGGCCTAGAGAGTGGCAGTGATTGGAGTTATATCCAGTTAAAGACACTCACCAGTGGCGTTCTTTGGGGCTCAGTATTTAGGACAGTTCTGTCTAATATCTTTATTAACAAACTGGAGGAGGGCATCAAGGGCACCCTCAGTCAATTCACAGCTGAAACCAAATTGTACGGGAGTGTTGACCTGCTGGAGGGCAGGAAGGCTCTGCAGAGGNTGGGGAAAAGGAGGCTCAGGGAGAGCTTATCACTCTCTACAACTGCCTGAATGGAGGTCATGACCAGGGGGGGTTGGCCTCTTCTCTCAAGTAACAAGAGATAGGAGAAGAGGAAATGGCCTCATTTGTATTAGGGGAGGTATAGATTGGATATTTGGAAAAATTTCTTCACAGAAAGACATTGGACCAGTTTTGCAGGGAAGTGCAAAAATTTGCACTTTCCCAGCCAAAGTGCTGGGAAAGTCCCAGCCAAAAATTTGTGGCTTTGGTGCTAAAAGCTATGGTTCACTGGTGAACTTGGCAGTGCTGAGTTAATGGTTGGAATTGGAGATAATCTTAGAGGTGTTTTCCAACCCTAATTATTCAATGATTCCAAGTAAGTGTGGTCTATACACGTTAAATTAGCGTAGCTGATAAGTCTTAACCTACAGCTGTAACCAGAGAAACACTGTTCCTTCTAAAGTTGCTCTACAGCCTGTTCTTTGTTCCTTTCTATTTGGACTTCTTTACCTTAAGTGAAAATTAAAATTACTACCATTAAAATTTACAGCCCATGCAAATATTGGAGCAGTGACAGAAGACAGAAAAGAGAGAAATCATGGATGTAAATAATTACTGAATTATTTGCTACTTCATGGGCTAGAAAACTGTATGTATACAAATACAAAATCAAGCATGTGTGAGAAGAACATTGGCCATATTTAAAGAGGTTTTAAAGAGGCTCAGTTTCGTAAGCAACAACTTAGAAAATACACTCTGTGGTCCTGGAAGAAAATCAGCTGTTGGGATAGACAACAGCACCCAAGTTATCTGCCTGGACAGGCTGCATACCTTTTGACGATGACAGAAAAGAAACACTACTGCAGCTGCCTTACCTGCCAAATGTCTGGGACGAGCATGCATGTGCACAGCAAGTAGGCTGAGACAAGCACACACGAGAATCCTGAGTGCTGGGCAGCTGTGTGTGCAGCAGAGCTGGGAGGCACTCACACATGGAGCATTCAGCCTCTAGGTCTACCTGGGTAACTCTGGCTGTATGCCTTGTGCCAAAGGGCTCCATGGCTTCTGGGCTGCCCAGAGAGGTGGCACTGGGGCACATGCTTCTCTCCTGCCAGCACAACTTGCCCAGCCTGCAGTTAGCTCTGAAGTAGCCCCAGAGAATGCACTTAAGGGCCACAAACTGAACTTATCTCCCAAAGTCTGCAAACACCTCACAAACCATGAGCTGATCTCCCCCACCACACCAAAGAGTAGTAAATTTGCCCTAAAATAACCCTTGTATTTCTTACTAAAGGAATGTCCACCAAGAAATTGCTTTATTTCTTCTGAGAAGAGTCTGCCTGGTTTTTGGAATATTAAGTAGGGTTAATACCACCTAAGTCAGATCATCCCCACAGAATTGTTCACTATGGGTTTCCTTATAGCAGTGAGTGAGAAATGGGCATTTTTATGGTGTGATTCATATAGGGCAGACTTCTGAAATCTGCAAAATTAATTCTTTCCTCAAAATGACTGTCTCTCATCAGTGACATTTAGGGCTCTTGAGTGAGTAGTTCACCTTTGGTCAGTTTCCTCCCATCCCCTATGTCTTTTCCAGTGTACTTTACATTGAAGGAGCATAGGAGTCTTGCTTAAATGTTCAGTTTAACCAGAAGAAAATTAAGAATGGTTCTAACTATATCCATAACATAGCCCCAAATGTTAGATTCTCAGTTAAATAGGTACTAGTCTGAAAAGGTACATTAAAAGACAGAAGAAACTCAGAATAGAATTAATAATTCAGTCTTAACAATGATGATAATTAAAATGGTAACAGTTTTGCAAAATTAATCAAATACTAACATCACATCTTTCTGCACCACATAAAACAAGGTTGACAAGGTAAAAAGACATAAATTAAATAAGAACCAAGTGCTGGGCAGGAAAAAATTATGCTGATCTCTACCTCCACCTTGGAAATTCTAAGTCAAATCTCAATGAGCTCAACTCACAGTCTTTAGTTTACCTACTGAACTTATTTTCTAATACTGAAAGAGCACTAGAAATTCGTGAAAGAGGATTTTTTTTGTCCTGGAAAGGAAAGCCTTGTCTAAAGGTGTGAGCTTGAGTCAATGAGCCAGAAAGACTTTGTGTCTAATCCAGTCTTGACTCTAGTTCCTTCTGTTGCCTTGGGCAAGTCACTTAAAACCTAAACTAAGAATAGTAAAAATTTAAGAGCTGTATTAATGCAAAGTATTTTTATTTTTAAAATAAAATTTTTAGTATGTCAAAAATCATCAATACAAGCAATAAGGAGAAGTCCAGCCTTGCAAGAGTCATAAGAATTTTGCAGTTTCAAGCAGTATTGAAGCCAGAATGAACTGGAAAAGTGGGGTTTGAATCAATCCAAGCAAGCTGGGACTTATACTTAAAGTCATGAAGTTTTACTCACCTGATACAAGATCATCTAAATATTTGCTCAGCAGAGTACATAGTGAGGGTTTGTGAAATGAGGGGAAAAAATCCTACAGCATGTGGTTGTCATTCCAATTTGATGAAACATAAAAATTATAAACCTGCCATGGGTACACCAACAAACTGAAACAAAGACTGACTCTTGAAAGCTTTAATATCCTCCCACCAGGAAAGAATTAAAAGGAGTCAAGCTAGATTAAACATAACAATCCAAATTCTGCTCCTGACTACATGCATGCAAATCTTAAATAACATAACTTAAAGACTTATTTTGGACTTAAGTTGGTGTCTCTGTTAGCCTGAATTTTGGCCAGCTTTTATTTCAGCTGGGAAGAAGAAAACATGTTTATAAAATCTGAGCAGGCTACAGTTTATCTGCCTTTAAAAAGATACACTGTAAGCAAGCCAGTAATAGACTTCCAGCTGTGAGGTGCTGGACTGTTCTGGATAACATATTACAGCATACAGCCTGCTGGCTGGAGAATAGTTTATTATCTTCTAACCACGTATCAGTGCCAACTCAAAGGCATCTGGGCAGGTTGGTAATACCCACAGGTTGTCCTGAGCTTCATAAAACAACATAAACTTTTCTCAGGAAACAGCTAGCAGAAGCAGCTAGGTCAGTGATACGGACCTAGGAGGCTGCATGTTTTCATGGCCAGCTTCAAGCATCTTGTCAGATTGTGGGCAAATCTCGGAGATTCACTTTCATCTCATCCAACTCGTAGCACTGAGACCACTCCTGTATGTTGATAAAAGTCAGGTGCATCTCAGGCACCCTCTGGCAAGACCTGACATTCCCTCCTGAGTCCAGGCATTCCTCACAAGGGCTGAGTGTCTGACTTAGGTGCTGTAAATGGCACAAAAGCACGGTAAATCCTCCCTGGGTTGCTGGCTGATTTGATTGCTCAGCTGTACAATGGAAATAATAGGATCTGACAAGGGAAATGTGAAGATAACAACAGAGACTGTGAGACACTCAAATGTTATGATAATAGATGTTGTACATGACCTTAAAGTAGATAAATATGAAATGAATTATTCACATATCTTTCATTAGTCCATGACAGAACCATTCTGATTCCAACACAGCTGCAATGACCTACACTGTTTTCAGCTGTTCCTTCTCCTTTATTTTTTTAATATCTTGCTTGCACTTAGCATGTTTTCAGGGCTAACTTTTTGCTAAATATGTATTATTCAAGAGTAATAAATAAAAACTGTAATAACCTTTTATTTCCAATGAACCCCGGGAAATGTTCAGTTCTCCCTCTCCTCACTTTAAAACCTCCACCCTAGGAGTATATGCAGCACATGTGAAGAATGTCTGGATAATGAGCAATTCTGAGTCACGAATAATACTTCCAGATTTGCAATTTTGGCAGCTGAGAGTAGGATTCCCTGTTTGTACTGTGTCCAGTGCTTTCCTGCAGCTCTTCCCCCTCAGAGGCCCTGATTCTGTAGACATATTTAGCAAGAAGGTCCTCTCATTTACATGAAGTTTTACCATTATCTGAGGATCCTTCCCAGGAAGCCAGGCAACCTGCTCATCACTTCAGGATGAGAAGCTTTTGCCTTGTTCTTCAATATTTTAGCTGCTAAAACACAAACAGATGCCTAAGCATCTATTTTCTCCAGAAATCAGTGAGGGACAAGTACTCAGGCAAGCGGGTAGGAGCCCAGACAGGTTAAAAAATTATCTTTTTTATGCCAGAGATGGGATCCCTTGTACCTTTCCCACCTTTCCCGGAGGCTGTCTCTGTCTCACACAGAATATGGAGTGTCAGCTGATATCGAGTGGTTTACAGTGGCCTGTACAGCAGTCAAGACAGCCATGGGGACTTATGGGTGCTTGGCAGCTACATTTCTATCAACATATTTACATAAGCTTCTGCAGATTTTGGATGACGAATATAAATCATTGCTCCTTTTTATGAAATAAATTGGCAATCTAAACCTACATATGACCATACTACAAAGTTATCCATAGTACTTGCTGGTACAATGAGAATACACCTTTTTCAGTAATGCAGCTATGATTCACATAGCTAGCTGTGCTGTTATTCACAGTTTCAGTGAAGAGGTCACACCTCAGGCTCATGGAGGGCATAGGCTGAATGAAGGAAACCCTAAGTCTGGCTCCTTGAATCAAACCTCTGGTGAGGAAAGTACGGAAGGATTTGCACCCTACAGTTTGTGTGTGTCAATACACGAAAACGTATTTTTTATCAAGAGTCCAGAGCAGCAGCCATAAGACCTTTAATAGTCAGTCAGGCTGTTACAGACTTCAAAGGTGCAAATATTGATTGGTTTGGGTGAGTTTACTGAGGAAAAGATAGCTTCACTGTGTATTTTGTCTTTGATAAAGGAAAATCCATAATCCTAAAGGTATGGACATTTCTTGCTTCAGGAGACGTTATCACAGAACCACAGAATGGATAAGGACCACAGTGAATCACCTGATCCAACCTTCCTACTCAAGCACGGCATCTCACAGCACATGGCACAGGACTGTATCTGAATGGTTCTTAAGTATCCCTAGTAAGGGAGACTCCACAATTCTTCTGGGCAGTCTGTCCTAGTGCTTAGTCATACACGCTGTAAAACAGTTCCTCTTCATGTTGAGGTGGAAAGTCCTGTGCATCTGTTTCTGCACATTACCTCTTGTCCTTTTGATTGACACCACCAAAAAAGGCCTGGCTCCATTATCCTGACACCTTCCTTCAGATACTGACAGACCTTCATTAAGTCCCTGTTCAGCCACCTCTTCTTGGGACTGAACAGGCACAACTCTGTCAGCCTTTCCTCGTGACAGTCCCTTGATCATCTCTGATGCTCTCGTCTGGATCACTCCAGGAACTCCATGTCTGCTGTTGTGAGGAGCCCAGAACTGGACAGAGTATTCCAGACTGCAGTCTCACTAGGGCTGAGTGAGGATCAGCTTTCTTGGCCTAATGTACTTCAGGATTCTGTTGGCTTTCTTGGTTACAATGACACACTATGGCTCTTCTCTGAAGAGATGCTTCCCATCAGGTCAGCCCTTGGCCTGTACTGGTGCAGGGGATTACTCCTCCTCAGGTGCAGGACCCTATGTTTGGCCTTGTTGAATTTCAGATTGTTCTTCTCAGCCCATCTCTCCAGCTTATCAAGGTCCTTCCAAAGGGTTGCACAGCACTGTGTGGTATTGGCCAGTCCTCCTGGCTTGGTATCATTAGCAAACTTGCTGGGGAGGCACCTGCCCCTTTCTCCAAGCCACTGGTGAACAAGTTAAACAATTTGGGGCCCAGTATTAAACTTTATGGGGCACCACGAGTGACAGGCCTCAAACTAGAGTCTGTGTCTCTGATTACAGCCCTCTAGGATCTGTCACTGACATAGTTCTCAATCCACTGCACTGTCCTCTCACCCAGTCCACACTCCTGAGTTTTCCTATGAGCATGTGAGAGACAGTGTCAAAAGCCTTGCTGAAATCAAAATGGACAACATCCACTGCTCTCCTGTTATCCATCCAAGTAGTTGTTTCATTGTAGAAGGCAATAAGGTCAGTCAGACATGACTTACATTTAGTGAATCCATGCTAACTACTCCTTATCAGCTTCTTGTCTTCCATGTGGATAGAGATGGCCTCCAGAATTAAGTGCTCATCCCTTCTCCAGGGGCTGAGGTGAGGCTGAGTGACTAGTAGTTCCCTATGTCCTCCTTCTTGACCTTTTACAAAACCTGGGTGATGTTTGCTTTCTTCCAGTCCTCAAGAACCTGTCCTAATTGCCACAATCTTTGAAAGGTGATCATGAGTGGCCTTGCTGTGTGCCCACCAGCTCTCTCAGTGCGTGTGGTTAGTACCCATGGGTTTATGTCAAGTTTGCCAGATGTTCTTTAACCCCATCCTCCTGGAACCGAGGACAGTCTTCACCCCAATATTCCTTTACCTTGGACTCAGGGGCCAGAGATCCCCCACCAGATCCCTGACCAGGGCTGGTCTCGTCAGTGGTGACTGATGCAAAGAAGGTATTCAGTAAGGTATTCTGCCTTCTCTTCATCCTCTGTTGCCATGGTTCCTCCTCCATTTAGTAATGTACCCACATTATCTTTTGGTTTTCTTCTTTTATTGATGTATTTGAAGAAGTCCTTCTTGTTGTCCTTGACATCCTTGGAAAGATTTATTGCAAATGGGCTTTGGCCTTCCTTGTCTCATTTCTACTTACTCTGACTTGATCTCCTACATTCATTTGAGCGGCCTGATCCTGCTTCCATCTTCTTTGTATTTCTTGCTTATACTTGAGTAATGACCAGAGTTCTCTATTCATCCATGGAGGTTTCCAACCTCTTTGGCCCAATTTCTTTCTCACTGGAATGCATTGTTCTTGAGCCTGGAGGAAGTAATCCTTGAATATCATAGAATCACAGAATCTTCTGAGTTGGAAGGGACCCATGAGGATCATTGAGTCCAGCTCTTAAGTGAATGGTCCATATGGGATTGAACTGACAACCTTGGCATTATTAACACTGTGCTCTAATCAACTGAGCTAATCTCAGTGGCAACATGCCACTCTTGTACTCTTCTCCTCTGCAGGGGCCTGTCTCCATGGGATTGTCCCAAGAAGATCCCTGAAAAGGTTAAATTTATCTTTCCTTAAGTCCACGGTTATGACTTTACTTGCTGCCCTTGCTGCCCTGCTCCCTCCTCACCCAGTGCTCCACTCATCAGTCTCATGATCTCTACAGCCAAGGCTTCACAGCTCCATCAAGGCCTTCCCTGCCTGTTAGCATAAAGTCAAACAGCACACCATTCCATGTGAGACCCTCCACTGCTTGTGACAGTAAGATGTCATCTGTGCTTTCCAGGAACCTCCTGAACTGTTTGTGTTTCACTGTGTTGCTTCTCCTGCAGATGTTCCTGCACGGAACCACAGGATATTCTGAGCTGGAAGGGACACACAAGCACCATCAGGATGATGTTAAGGTAGTTAAAGTCCCTCACAAAACCAGGGTCTGTGATTTGGAGGCTCCTTCTAGTTGCCTGTAGAAGGCCTCATCCAATTCCTCATCCTGATCAGGCAGTGTGCAGCAAACACCCACAACTGTGGGTGCTTATTAGTCTGTCCTTTTATCTTAACCGATAAGTTCTTGATGCACTCATCATCCACCCCAAGACATTCCAAGTGTTGCTTCCTATTAAGGGAACTCCACCACCATAACTTCCTAGTCTGTCTCTCCTAAACAGGATGTAGCCCTACCTGAAAGCATTCCAGTCATGTGAGCTATCCCACCAGGTCTCTGTAACTGCAATAAGATCAAAATCCTGTGACTGTGCATAAATCTCTAGTTCATCTCTAGTCTGTGCATAAATCTCTAGTCCTCATACTCCATATCTTGTACAAGTACTTTCCAGAGGTATTTGATTGTGTCAGTATCTTAGTAGGGGTCTAAAGAGATGCTCCATAGTTGTGGTTACACCTTTGTCTGCTTGTTCTTGTTTGACATATTCCATCATAAGTCTCCTTTTGCCACTAGAGTGGTTGCAAAAGTCCTCCTCTTCCCACACATTATCTCTGTCAAGATTGGTTATGTCTCCATCCCCCTTAAAATCTAGTTTAAAGCTCTCTCAACAGGCCTAATAACTTCTGAGCTAAGATTTTTTCCCCTTTGAGACAGGTGGATTCCGTTATGTGCTACTCACTGATGCTAAGAGATATGATTTCTCTCATGTGATAATTACCCTCTTGTCTAGTTGTCTGACAAAACCAGCTCACTCATTCCCTTTCATACGCTGCCTGACAGTGTGGGATGTTCTTACCTGCCACCTCAATTCCCATGTAGGCAAAAGAGCTAGCATCTAATGCCCTCAGTCTCTCCATCCAACACACTTAATTTCAACAGGAAGAAATGGCAAAAATTCACATAAGAATCCTAAAGAAAAACTGCAGTGAAGCAATGACTGTTATTGTGGTTTCAATTTCACTCAAGCGCAGGGAAAAAGCTTACACAGGTTGTGAAAGAAGAACCTTTCACTACAAGTTTTAATAGTATCATTGTATCCCTCTCTTTCAATAAAATGGTTCATGGCTTTTAAGTACTCTAAGTTTAGGCAAAATAATAGTTAGCAAACACACTTTATATATGTTTAATTTTTAACTATTTTCTTCAGACTAAGAGCTAAAGGGTCGATGTAAAGTCAAACACTAGCTGAGTCAGTCAATTTGTGTCATACAGCAGCCTGTGAATCTGCTAAAGAAAGTAGCCAGGGCAAAGCATTTCTGCCTTCCGTCCTCAGTCACTGGATACAGGCATTTAAAATATGCAGCACCTATCTACGTCAGTGAGTGATGTATCACACAGGGCAAATACAAAGGAATGTTTTGCCCTAATTAAGAATTTTACAGATCCCGATCTGGAGGCTGGATGATGCATCTGGTTGTTCTCCACAAAGAATTTCATGTTCCAGGGCAGAACAAAGGCAGCAGACAGTATGACAACACAACACATTTTGTGCTGTACAGCACAGGGAAGGGCTGTCACCATTAGACATCTTGTGGTGTTGTGCCCATCATCCAGTCACCACCTTACCTTCAAGAGAGGGATTGGGAAAACATGCATGTGCCATTTGAAGTACATGCATTTTAAGTTTAATAGCTCGCTCAGTGTCACTTCTGAAATCAGCTGAGAGATTTCCACCTCTGTTTCTCTCATTCAGAAAATTAAGCAGTAAATAATGAAATAAGTAATTTGGAAAGTTATCTGAACCAATACTAAACTGGAAAGCAGACTTTTGCAAGACACAATTAAACATTTGCCATTTGTGACTCAGTCATAATGATGCAATGTGTCATACTGAAATACTGCAAAAACAGTCTTTGCTTCCCGTTCTATTAATGTTCTTAGAACTGGGTGCAATTCAGTGATACATGCCTGGCTTAGGAATTGCCTGTGTCTTCATCACTCAGCTGCAGGAGGGGTGATCCTGTCCTAGAAAAACTGCCCACGTTGCAATAAAATCAGTTAAGAAAAGCTGGGACCTTAAATAAATATTAAGAAAAAATCTGTCAGGTGTTGATATGATTGTCCTTTCCATGTCCATCAGCAGCTACCCATGGTTGGCCAGGAATTTCAGAGTTTTAGTGTGTGTGGCATCAGTCACACAGAGGGTAGGTTCACTAATTGGTTGGCCTAGATAATGGAGTGGGTTTACAGGAAATTTATCTTCCTTTTAGCCCAGGAGATTCAGAGCAGAATGCTGCAGTTCAGGGAAACCATTCATCGGCTAGTAATTTTGTTTACTGCACTGGAAATTCTGAAGGCCAGTACACAATTATGAGTGTTTTTATTTTGCTTTAGGAGCACACTGTTGCCTTCTAGAATAGCTTTTGCTTGTGGATAATACAGAGTGTGGAAGGGCCACTGAATTCCTTCCTCTCAGGCCAACTGCTATACCACCCCAGCAGCAAAATGGTTTTTGTCATCTGATTGGATAGACTTTGGTTTGGGCAGCCAACTGAACATTAACTTTAGGGGGTTTGCAGTATTTTTTAACATAGCTTGTTGCACAGCTTCAGCCAGAATTAGTCCTGATGTTATTTCAACCCCAAACAGTATGTATTGTTTTCCATTAGCAATTTGAAAGGAACCAGTGTAGTCTACCTACGAAGCTCTTGTTTTGTGTCAAATGCAGTGGTGGATTTTCTAGTGGATCATGATATCTCAGCCAAGCACGGGCTACAAGCAGAGATCACTGTATGCATAGTTCCCTAGTCACTGGCCACCCTCTAGTGATTGCTTCTTTAAACAGATCTTGGTTTCCTGAATCGTCTTTTTTTACATGTAACCATTTCAACAGATGCTCACACTTATATTTTTCTCCTCCTGTTGCTATTCTAGTTTATCATGTCAGTGAATCTACCTCATTATGCAACAGGTATACAGGATTATTCCATGTCTAGTGTACAGGAACCTACCCCACAGAAGGTTTTTGTTTGGCAATATTTAGGATTTTTCTTATTGCCACAATGATAATCAATTTACTTCACAATGATTCTGCTCCCAAAAAGGGGCCCACTCTGTACATCTTTTGAATACTCCATAAGAATCTGTGTAAAAGTACATGTCTTCCTCAATGTCTGATTTCATGGTAAATACACCCTATACTGCTATAATTCCCAGCACTCTCTTCTTCTGTCATCACCCTGTTCTCCAAATCAACTTGTAGAGCCACTGCTCAGTATTTTCCCTTTCCCTCTTGTCTGACAAATGCATCCAGAAATCAAAACACACTTTATGTGTGGTTAAAAAGGGAGAATAGATTTTATACAGGAAGGAGGAGGGGCCAAGTCAGGTTGTTTAGTAGATTTTTCTTGTCTTTGGAATGTTTTTGGAGCTCCCTCAATTACTTTGTGAAGGTGACAATAATGATCAATTTATGCATACCATTTCCAGACAGTATCCCTCTGAGCTATCCCTTAGGAAGGGAGGGAGGGAGAAGTTCCAGACCGCATTGGTTTGAAAACTTTAAAAGGCCCTCACAAAATGACCAGCTCTTGTCAAATTGGATTTTTTGCTTCCTTCGTGGCTAAGCAAACCACAAACAGGCCCTTTTTCCCATGCAGAATATGGCTTCTCAGAATGTTTAAAGTAAAGAATAGAACCCAATGGGATGGGTGGGATCTTCAGGTCCTCGCTGCCACATATGTATGGGTAGACAAAGGATTGCAAATCCCTATTCAATTTGCAGTGGGTCTGTGGTATGTATTGGCTCCAAAGTTTGATGTACACTGTCTTCAAATTAGTAGTTTTGGAACTTCCTTATGTGTGGGGGGTCCAGTCCAAACTGCTCTTTTCCATGTTACATCATACAGGGAACAAGCAATAATGGACAGGTCTGGAATATATTTTCCCCAAAAAGCAAATAAACCCCAAACATGCTAGAGCTCTTTTTTGTTCACAGACATCTTTATTTACTTTAGAGTGAACAAGGTTTCAGCGGGAATACACATTGCTCCCCCTTTTCGTCATATAACTAGGAATTTAATCCCAGAGGAACAAAGCTGTACCTTTTCTCTGCAAATCTGAAGTCCCAGACTCTCCATGTGGGTGATAATATTTGAGTCTGGCCTTCTGTGGTGACATCAGAGCCACCCACCAGTATATCATCAATGGTATACTTTAGTTCCTCCTTCATGGACAATCTATGCCATCTCCTGTGTTAGTGTGTGATGGGCCAAATTTTGGTATCCTTGAGGGAGCTGAGTAAAGGGATACTGATTCCCCTCACACGTAAAAGCAAAATAGTCCTTGTCTGCCTCTGGCAAAGGAACCATAAAAACATGTCTCTGACATAAGTAGTCTCAAGGATTGAATAGGTCCATTCCTGAACTGTGGCAAGCAATTTGTCTATGTGTCACAATCTGATAGATGGTCATGATGGTTCATTTTGATTTCAACATGCAAAAAGAGGCAACAAGAACTTAGTTTAACTAAAGTCAATGTATCTTTTATTGATACCCACAATCTGCAATAGAGGAAAAAGAAAAGAAAGAGTGAGAGAGAGAAAGGAGAGAAGAGAGCATTATAGCTACTAACAGCAGACGCGAGTCCTTGTGGCATGGAGCCAATAGATCCGTCTTGTCAGCCGGGGAGATCTCAAAGGTGGTAAAGTCATAGGGACTTATAGTCTGTTTTTGATGTGAAGGGCATCAGGCCAGGAGGGGTCTCATGAGAGAGGCAGTCTTTCTCACTCCACTTGAGGGAACAGGTACAGCAAAGGTACAGGACAGACCAGTCCAGAGCACAGCTCCACAAACACGGCTCAGATACCGTGACAGTCCCATTGTTTCTGCACGGGTTTCCAGGGAACGTCTTGCTCCAGTGAATGCACCTGTGGGAGAAATCTGGATCCCATCCCAGGCAGGCCAGAACTCCTGTGCAGTGGTTTTAGGGTCCTTGGGGTCTCAGCCTCTCTCCTTGTTCGACATTCGTGAGGCAGATGAGGGATCTTTGGACCGACTCTCACACTCTGTTAGGTACAGCAGCTGTTAAAGCACCAGTGTTAGCACTGAGTCGTCACCTTCAGCCACCACTTCCAGTTAGGTTCATGGACAGGCCATACAGGAGAGTCACATAAACCTAACTGGAAGTCGCGGCTGAAGGTGACGACTCAGTGCTAACACTGGTGCTTTAACAGCTGCTGTACCTAACAGAGTGTGAGAGTCGGTCCAAAGATCCCTCAAGGATACCAAAATTTGGCCCATCACACACTAACACAGGAGATGGCATAGATTGTCCATGAAGGAGGAACTAAAGTATACCATTGATGATATACTGGTGGGTGGCTCTGATGTCACCACAGAAGGCCAGACTCAAATATTATCACCCACATGGAGAGTCTGGGACTTCAGATTTGCAGAGAAAAGGTACAGCTTTGTTCCTCTGGGATTAACTAAATAAATTAGTTAGCTCACTTTCTGGAGGGGCTGAGGGGACCACAGTGTTGGACTCCTGAGGGGGGTCACCCACAGGATTTTCTTTGATCTTATCCCAGTTCTTTATCTTACAGTACAGTGGTGGGTACTTTGTCCATTACTTGTTGAAGGACTCCTTTCACAACACCCTCCAACTACAAATTGTGAGTGGTAACTTCAGTTTGAAGTGCTGACATTTGTGCTCCAGTATATACCATTAAAGTCACCAACTTTAATTTAAAGTCGCCTAGGGAAAACATGATTACCATATGTACATTGGTGTTTTCTATGAGCCTTCTCATATAAATCTCAAGTGATCCTCATCTCATGCACTGAGACCAGAGTCCAGTTCACTGGCTAAATTAGTTAGCTCACTTTCTGGAGGGGCTGAGGGGACCACAGTGTTGGACTCCTGAGGGGGGTCACCCACAGGATTTTCTTTGATCTTATCCCAGTTCTTTATCTTACAGTACAGTGGTGGGTACTTTGTCCATTACTTGTTGAAGGACTCCTTTCACAACACCCTCCAACTACAAATTGTGAGTGGTAACTTCAGTTTGAAGTGCTGACATTTGTGCTCCAGTATATACCATTAAAGTCACCAACTTTAATTTAAAGTCGCCTAGGGAAAACATGATTACCATATGTACATTGGTGTTTTCTATGAGCCTTCTCATATAAATCTCAAGTGATCCTCATCTCATGCACTGAGACCAGAGTCCAGTTCACTGGCTAAATTAGTTAGCTCACTTTCTGGAGGGGCTGAGGGGACCACAGTGTTGGACTCCTGAGGGGGGTCACCCACAGGATTTTCTTTGATCTTATCCCAGTTCTTTATCTTACAGTACAGTGGTGGGTACTTTGTCCATTACTTGTTGAAGGACTCCTTTCACAACACCCTCCAACTACAAATTGTATCTCTGCCCATTGGTTGACACGTTTTGTCTGTAATTACCTGTCAAGAGAGGTTTTTGTACCTGCTCTAGCTTCCTCATATTTATCCTGGACTTAGGACCACCTGTACCAGAGACCCCCAGCTGTTGACCAGTAGTTACTAATTCTTGGGCTACCTGTAACCAGGTTATTCCTGGTTCCAGACCTAGGAACCGCCATAAAGAACTCTTGTAACTGTTTAGCACGGACACTTAGTGCATCAGGCAAGCCTCAGATTAACACAGGAAACCTGTGGATCCACCTCAAATTCCATAGACAAATGTCATTGCAGACCAAATAATTGTGTGTGCATTTATTGGAGATATACAGTCTTTTGTGTATTTTCTGCAATGTGTCAGTCATGAGGATTTTAATTGTGTGAGGATCTCCCCTTTCTGTAGAGTCCGTGCTTGGTTACAGTTCATAGTCAGGAAGGCCCTTGGTCCCCAGTAACCTCTTGCTTCAGCCTCTTTCAAGAGGATCTGATCTTCAGTTAGGAAGACCCTTCACACATATTAAGTCTGATTCATTAGCCCTCCATCAGCTGTATCGTCCCTGAAGTTTATCCAGAGCTTCTCCCTCTACAGGATAGTCCAGTAATTTGCTGTAATTTACAGTAGTAATTTGCTCAGCTTCCCCCAGCCATCATTAGTAGTTTCAGTTCTAATGAAGAGACATATTGTAATACAATACATATTGTATTACTTTGTCGTCCTGATATCTTTGCCTAAGCTCTTCCAATTTGCCAGCAGAGTACAAGGATTTATTAACACCCACTAATCCAGGGCACCTTAAATGGATGTTGTGTAGTTCACAATTTTTTGTTTCTAGCTTTTCTGCTTCCTCTAGATCCAGATGAAGGAATAGATAAATTTTCTTTTCCACACAAACTGCCTCATGTTCCACTGTTAACTCTAATTGCTTCTGCAATGCTTTCTTTGACTCTCATAAAGTTCTTACCATATCATATGTAGATTTCTGAATAGCCAGTCTCTCTTTCCATGCTGAATTAAAGGCACCAGCAAAACAGCATGTACAAGTAACTGAATCAAAGACAGCTATTCGGATGGGAAAATGCCCATTTGACTCACCCTGGGCAATCATTCCTTTTGAATCTGTCATTAACCCACCTAGAGCTAATGTCTTTCTCCCTGTTAACCCTCTGAGAGTCAGCTTGATTCTCTCCTGGGGAGAACCTTTCAACAGGACCAGGTTATTACAGAAAACCTTTCAGTAGCCCTGATGTGTCCAAGTAACAGCAAGAGGAGAAAAATTATTGCTATAATTTCACAGTGAGGCCACCACCTGACTCACTCTCAGCAAGAATACCTTTCAGCAACTCACAGAGGGTCAATAGCCATTCTCTACCATCCCCTGAGGATTGGTTAGAATAATTATCAGGAGAAAATCCTAAAGTGTCTTTGAGCCACACCAATCACTCCATCACATCCAGGGAAATCCTGTTCCACAACAACGATGAAATGTTACAAGCCACCAAAGGCGAGGGCAAGTCAAGTCCTTGTTACTAGATCCCCTCCCTCTACTAGAGGTTAACATGAACAAGCCTAAGTGATTTCTGTTTGTAAATATACACATGTAAGTTTATTACAGAAAAATTTGGTTGCAGAGGAAAGCTGGTATGTATCTGTTTCATTTATGATTTTCTATAGTACTATAACAATGTGGAAGCATTGCAGTATGAAAGAGAACCAACACCACCCAAAAACATGCACAAGGAAAAAGAAAGAGAGAGGAAGGACAAGAGTGTGAAGATCTCACCACCCATAGGCCCAAAACAAGATTTGGTTTCTTCACAGTCTTGGTTGAAGTGGTGGTCACAAACTGGATGCTTTGGATCGTGGATGAAGTCCCAAAGAGGGGATGGGGAGAAATCCCCAGGGAAATCCATGAAACACAAAATCTACTGGGTTTATATCCACTCAGGTTTGAGTAGGAATGCCCAGGTACCTCCCCTGGGCTGGGGACTCTTTGGGAGTCCCTGACACCTTCTAAGACAACACAGCTGCCCATCACACCAGCACAGTTGACTGTGGCCCTTCATGGCCATTAACAGAGATGAACACTCTCAAGCCACAGTCAAAGTCCCAGCATT
The DNA here is from genome assembly GCA_013400215.1 of Cisticola juncidis. NCBI lineage: Eukaryota > Metazoa > Chordata > Aves > Passeriformes > Cisticolidae > Cisticola > Cisticola juncidis. The sequence goes on along the minus strand of VXBR01007697.1, from coordinate 701,247 downwards.
TCCCTGGGGTGAGGAGGAGAGGGAGCCCCACAGCCCCGTGTTTGTGCAAGGCAGGACAACCTAGCATGGCAAGAGACTCGACTCCACAGGATCCTCTCCTGTCTCACTCATCCTTCAGCCCATCCTTCAGCCTCTGTCTTTTCAGATCAGAGGTTTAGTCACTGCACACCCAAAAGTTCCCCTTGTCCACCTCAGCAAAGATTCCTGGTGTCTCCACAAACTGGGGAAAAGTTTTGAGTCTTTATCCCTTAACAATTCAGTTTCTCACAGTAAGTTTATAAAGACATTTTTAAAAATCAAAGTCTCACAAACTTACCAGACTTCTTCAGTTACTTAAGAAAACTGTAAGCAGCCTCCTGCACTGGAGCCACCATAGGAGTAGTGTTAGAGCACTAGGTCCTTAACCTGTCTGTGAGCAGATGTAGACAAATGAAGTCAGATCTGGGAAATTCGCAGATCAGTTAGGGAATATATTAATGCCCCTCAACATGATGGAAAAACAGTTGTTGTATTATCTGCAGTGTACACGGATTTTTCTGTATATTCCAGTTATAATAGGATTTTGTGCACTACCTGCTTGGGTGTTTTAGGTACATGAAAAAAAGCTCATTTAGTTCATTTACATATTGCTATTAATTAATTGCATTTCCAACTACATCAGTAATGAAGACACTGTCTTGCTAAACTCTGAACAAATAGCAATGCATAGTTTTGATAAACTTTTCATTTAATTTTAGGGTGAATTATTGTCAAAATCTTTTCAAATGGTGAATATTTTACTTCTTCTTTTTAGAGATAACATCTTCAGCTGGGATACACTGGAAGTTTATGGCCTTATCTACTTACTTTCTCTTGAATAAAATGGTATCCAACATTGTGTTCATAAATTTCTAGCATTTTGTTAATTAGGTCTGTATTGTATTACTGTTTTCAGTGCTGAGGGCTGATTCTTTTGCCATTTCCCATGTTGAAAATTACCTTACTCTTAAAGCATTAGAGATGCTTTAAGAGCATTGCACAACTAAATATGAGAAATATAAACATTCTGCCCTAAAGTTTTTAAATTAAAAAAAAAACACCAAAACCCCCACACAGTTGCTGGGAAATTGCCTGAGGACCATACAAAACACTAAGCAATAATAGAACATATCATTAATATTCAAATCTTGACACTTTCTAGTGTAACTTATATTGAAACTATATTTAAAATTATCCCACCAAATCAAGTGGTGCAGTTGTAATTTCCTTGTCAAAACCTGCAAAATCTGTAAAATGCTCACAAAAACTGCAGGCTAAAAGGATATATTTCTGCACTATATGCATAGAATTCAGAGGACCTCTAACATAAAAATTGTAAAGTCTTTTAAATCTGTTTATCTGATAAGTATTCTTATACTTTGTCTTATAAGTATTCTTTTACCTAGAAACTATCATTACATGAATTGGTCATGAGGATTTTAATTAAGATATATTAGTAAAATTCAACTAAAATTTATTTCACTCTAGGATTCTTCTTTAACTCAAAACTTCTATAATACAAATGAAAATATTTAGGTCAATCCATCATGAAACTCAAACCCCAGCAGATTTAACCACATTGCTCTAATCACAAGTCTCAATGATGAAAGACATAGGAACTTATTTCTGTTTCATCACTGAAGTGACTCTCTAAATGGTGTGCCATCATTTGGTCGTGTTTGTCTTATACACTGAACCATACTTGAGCTGGATAGATGTACTACCTAGACAATCAAGCAATTGTTGTACCACAGATGCCCAGTGATATCAGAGTTTCCGAACATTTATTTCGAATATCTCTTGAATTTACATGAAACATTTTATTAGTGTCCACAACATGAAAGTGACCTGGGGAAAACAGAGTCAGGAAGCAGCCTAGCAGCAACAAAAGGAGAACTGAACTGCTCTCCCGTGCCTTACATTGCCCTACATTCTGTACATGTTTAGAGTCTGCTAAGGTAACAAAAAATATTTTCCATGTTATTCTTTCAGCATTTTTTTTAGAAAGAAGAAATAGGGTAAAATCCATATAAAGGAAGAACAAATAAATTACATGTTTTTTATTATTATAGGCTTCCTAAGGCACTTTGTTTATTTTTGTTTTCTTTGTATAGAAAGGCTGGCTAGGTATTTTCAAAAGCAGTGTTAATTCCTTTAAATCCCTGAGACCTTTTGGAACTTTTTGTGTTTTGAGACACTGAGATCCATCTCCTGTATGGCAGGAATTAGAGGGAAGTTATAATAACAAACAGATTTTTGAAAGTCTTTTCTGTATTATTACAAGTCCATCAGAAAATTAAATAAAAAAATTAAAAGGACTGAATGGTGTTGATTTGCTTTTGGCCAGAACAAAAGTTCCAGAATAGTTAAGGCAAAAGTAAACAGATTTAAATCAAAAAGAATTACATCTCATCCCAGCTCAAGGGTAAAGACATTCTCAGAACTATTCCATCTGCAGGGAGAGTTCATTTAGGTTCCCATTGAACTTGTGCAATTTAATAGTGAGAGCAAAGTCATATTGAGATTGGAGGTAAACATCACAAATAAGTGTGTGTGTTTCTGTGTCTGTGTGTGTTTTCAGGAAGAGAAAGTAGGAGGGCAGTTTCAATAAAGCTTCAAGCATGACCCATAAAGCCTCTTTGAAAAATAATATGAATGTTTTCATACACTAACTAATACTTAATAATACAACTTTAAAAAAAAATCAGTAAAAATGTAATCTTATTTGGGAGAGGTAATTTTATTTGACTATTAATAGCACTTTTATTATAGAACTTATTTTTCACTTCAGTATGTGTTAAATTCAGTCTATTCTGTGTCATATCTAAACCTTTGGCATGTAACATTCTGAATTCATTTTTACTAACTGTAAGTACAAGATAAGCTAGAAGAGGATAAAGATGTTTCTGTGTCTGTATTTCCACAGTCTGACAGCAGTTAAATCCTGTGTTCTGGCCAGGACCCTCTTACAATACTTATTTGTCTTCCCATACGGGAGAAATGTGATTTCTGCACCTACTGTTTCTGACTCTTTTCTCTGCTCCTCCTCTCCTCACATACTGGTTCTGTTTCCCAGAGGTGCCACCCTGTCCTGCCATGGGTCCATTGGAACCAGCTGGGCACAGGGCAGCCCCGTGTTTCCTGCTACAGAAGACATCAGGAAGTCTATTTCTCTCAAGACTTGGCCAACACAATACCTTACTGGCACTGGAAGGGATGAAAATACGACGTGTGAAGCTGCATTTATTGATAAGCTCATCTTTCATTGACTGATCAAAGAACTGTCTGAACAGGGAAGAGTTATGTCCACTACCCACATTTTGCAAAACAAGTAAAAGGTGAACTGTAACTCACTAGATGCCACAGAACTTCTGATCTGAGGATTGTTGCTGAGAAAACCACTAAGATGAAAATGAATTAAGGCATAAAATAAGATGGGAGGGAGGGAGTGAGGAAGGGAGTGAGGAAGGAAGGCAGGAAGGAAGTCAAGAAGGGAGGCAGGCAGGAACGCAGACAGGAACGCAGACAGGAAGGCAGACAGGAAGGCAGGAAGTTCAGATCCTTTCCTGACCAGCACCTGCAGCCTGAAATCTGGTGTTTTCTGGCACTGGTACTGCCCAGATCTGGTCATTTAGCAGTGCCAGCAGTCCAGATCCAACAAATTGCCAACGCCTGCACTGCCCAGGTGCAGCGTTTGCCAGCACCTGTCCCATCCAGATTGGACAATTTCCTGCTGCTAAGGCACTGGGCAGTCTGGCTGAGCTGGAAAGGTGTCCCCGAGCCAGGAGATTTCCTTGTGGCTGCAGCAAAGCCTGGGCACGCAAAGACTTTCCCAGCGCTGTGCACTGGGCGTGGAGGGATTGTGCCACAGGAGCTGAGCCTAAATGTCTTTCCCCAGGCATCCTTAGGACAGGGAAAATGGAGAAGGCAGAGCTGGCTCTCAGCTGTGCACAGTCCTCCAGAAGAATGCTGTGTGTGAAGCACCCTGGGAGCAGCGTTTACATGCCAGGGGCAGCTGAGGCCCTGGCCCCAGGCCTTTGCAAGGGCCCTCCAGCTGCCTGCTAAGGGGCCTTTTTCATGGGATGAGAAAATGCTGCTGCAAGGCTCTCCTCAAGCTGCTTCTGCTGCACATGTGCCTGAGGAATGCTCACTGCTTGAAGTCTCAGGTGCTGTGTGTAAGCAGGTGAAAGTACTGAGGGAGGGAGCAGCTCTGCTGGGGGCCGAGTTGTATTTTTTCTTGGTGGGGTGTGGCTTTGTTTTTTTTTTTTTAAATTAACTTTCCCTGTCAGCTGTGGGCAGAGCTCTGTGAGCGTACCTGACAACACCTGCCTGTGGCAGTGCGGAGGTGGCCAGAGGGACCTTCCCGGAGCTGTGTGCAGAGGAATCCCCATGGGGCCAGCGCGGGGCTGCTCCCCTGGGGCGTCTCCAGGGAGGAGCGCTGGGGCTCCCACGGCTGTGGTGTCACAGAGAGGGCACCGCTGGAAAACTCTGTAGCTGTGCTCTGCTGCACACCTCCTCAGACATCACCTTACTGCTACGGTGAGTGAGACAACACTGGGGATGTTTCCCTCATGTACGGGAAACCCCAGAAGCTGTTGTAGTCCTTCTTAGTGAGATGCATATAAAACAGCTGAAACTTGTGAGTCACTGCTCTAGCCATAGGCAAGATGAATAAGAAAAGGAGTTAATGATGAAAAAAATTTGCTGGAAAATGTCTATAAATTCAATTAGTATACATACCATTTAGTAAAAGTTTGGATGTTCATGGACAGGAATAGCCAGATGCAAGCAAACAAGCCAAAGAGACATCAAGGCAAGTACTTGAGGCTTTGAAAGAAAGCCAACTCATAGAATCTAGGGGACAGAGAACTGGCTGAAAAAAAAACACTTGTGTCTGTGAACATTGAAAATGCTTTCTCTTGCATGACCTTTCCTGGAATCTGAAAGGATTTTTTTGTACGCCTTGTAAATAAAGAACGTCACATCAAAAAGTACATCACTCTATTACATATGTGCTCTTACAACAGAATCAGTCTGAACAACTACGAATTACAGCTACCTACTCTATAAAAACAGTAACAATGGTGTTAATAGTGAAATCCTTGTTGAAGTGGAAATCAAGGATTTCCCCAGGGGAAGAAATTGTTAACTGAGATTCCTGTCGAGCAGGTTAAGTCCAAGATAGCCAAAGATGCTTTCAAGTCAGAGGCTGAAACTTCACAAAAGGAATTACAGCAGCATCTGGAAATTTCCCAGGAAGCACTTGGAGAAAAACTTGAAAGAAGGAGGAAAAATACCTCAGTTCATCAGTGTCTGTGTTCATTAGGAAAATCAGTAACAAATGGTCCCATCATTCAGTAATAAAGAGACATGAAGAGGTAATCAGCAATCTGGGGTTTGTGTATTAGAGAGTTTCCTGGAAAATAAGGGAGGCTGAGAAAAGTTTAGCCAACTTTAAACTTGCTTAAAAAGTTGATTTGTAGCAAGGATTCAAAGAGCAGATGGTCCACACTGAGAAGAAAATCAAAAGATCACCGACCTCACTGGCAGACAGCCACCTCAAATGGCACTGATCCAGGCAAAGGACTGTAGTAAGACAGAGTAATCCTTATCTTTCTAGGACATCTGTAACCCTCAGATGGGAGAATTTGGATTGTCCAATGCTTCTATTGGCCTTAATTTTCCACACCTCATCACAAACTCTAGGGCTGACCTTTGAGGACATCATCCAGGTCTTCCTCCTGGACTGGTTTGAAAGCTGCCCGTTGAGAAAGCAGTATGATATAATAGTACTAGAATTCCTAACAAGTGACCAATCTAAGTTTTTTGAAGTATTACCCAGAAACCCAGACAGGAGTCTTTTTTCTTGATTCCAACTAATCAGGATTTTCAAGAGTCAAGGGATCAATAAAATGTTCCAACCCTCAGTTGGGTGGGACAGTAAAAGGCCTCAAAAGCTGGGTAGTATTTAAACATCAGGAGTGGGTCAAGTACCAGCACAACCCATTCCTTATTATCACCCCATTTCATCAGGCACAAAATATACCCTTAACCCTTCCAAATTTTGATTTGGCTAAAAGCTAAAGAACAATTGCAGTAGGAACTGCTGGAATGGGAAAATGACATTAGGACCATTTGTATTATTCAGAAATGTACAATCTCCAATTTTAAAGAAGTTTACAGCATCCACTGATTACAAAGTAGGGACAGACTAAGAAAATGACTGAGAAGAGAGATATAACATCATGTAAAGGAGCTATAAAACCTGGCCACCTGGCCTGTTCCCCTGGGGCAGTGAAGGCAGTTTAAAAACCCAGGTTATTAGATTTGTGTAATCCTGTTCAGAAGAGCAGTAGCAAGCATATAGCCAAATCTCATTAATCCTTCAAGTATTGCATATCCAGGCACTACAAGTGCTCAGAAGTCCATAGGCCAATTGGACATCAGGATCATGAGGATATGGGGGAGTACAGGTGGAAAACCATGAGCAGGCACCATTCTAGACCTCAAACCACATTTTAACAATTCAGACCGAGGATAGACTCTAAAATCATCCATAGAAATGTCCGGGAAAAGGAGCAAGGAGAAAACAACTACCCAGGACCACAGTTAAACACCAGAGACAAATACAAGAGGCAAAATTCAATGTTCAGTGTTCTATGTTTACAAAGTTACTGAAAGCAAACAGCCCAATTCTCTTCATGCTTACTCAGGTAAAAGTCCCAACAGTAGCTACACAGAAGTAAAATATGCAAAGCTGTGAGAGAAGCATTAAGTCCAGAAGGATCAACATTCAAAAAGCTTCCATTACAGAATTTCCTTATCTTTCAACATTGAGTGGTTAAATAAAAAACGTAGTAAATAAAAAATAAACTACCACTTCCTTGTTGCCAGCATACACAGTGAGGAAGGATTTTGCTTTTCAGGATACTTGATATGTTTTTAAAACTCTTTCTGAGCCACAAACTTCTTATAAAATAGAGTTCAGTTTCATGGAATGGTACAATATTTTTGGTTTTATATTCCTGTTTAAAATCTGCCTATAAAATTTTGGTTTGGGGGACAATTTGCTGAAAGGGTCATTGTTTAGAAATAGTTTTGGTAGCAGACTCATGGTTCATGAAAATGGTGTAGCAATATTAAATTACAATTGCCTTCCCATGGTATAGTAAGAGAATAATTGTTGCATTTTCAAAGTATTAATAGCATTTTTACATCCAATAAACTAAATTGTTCCATTAAAAAGCTAAAATATGAAGATTTAACGTATGGATCACTTAGGTCTTCAGAAATGTTTACCTGCTTCATTCAATAAACTCAGATGCTGCAGCATCACTTTAACAGGAAAGGATACATGAAACAAGAATGTCAGAACAACCTTGAATCCTGTCAGATATGCTTACTTCAGTTTGCATGTAAAGACTGAGAAACAGAAAAAGAAAAAACTGTGAAAGAATTAATATGTGTGAAACTGTGAAATCATTAATATGTAAAAAAAACCTATAAACATTAATTAAGTTGTGACTTGTTTTTCTAAATTTTTAGGCCTTTAAAAGTGTGGACAAACGTTTTTCAAAGCATCGGAGCACACAGACCCAACTGAAATTCTGGTATGAGTGCTACATAAGTCCTAGATATTACTAAAACAATAAAACAGAACACTGAAGTTAATATCAGCTCCATTTGTAGTACTCGCACCCAGTACTCAACCCTACACTGACCCTACTTGGTCAACATTATGTAAAATAACTGTGTAGTTCTGTGGTTCTATAGAAGATGTAGTCAAAGAGGAAAAGTTACTTACACATATTGTGAGCACAGATAAAATTGCACCTAAAGACTTTAGGAACAAAAAATTATATAACTCTAATTTTGTAAGCAACAATAATACATGTTGAAATATGAATGTTGTCTGGATCACCACAGATTAGTGCCACAGTTTCTATTAGCAAGAGGAGCATTTTATTAACTCTTTTTCTTTTATTTCTTAAATTCATTGCTTAATTCCTCATCTCTGACTCATAATAGAAGCTGCAGTACAGCTCAAAATGAAAATGATGGCCAGGTTTCTATGGCTGTGTTCAGTCCTTTCAAATTAGACAGTCTGCAATATGTACACTTCTGCACCTTTGAAATCCAAGACCAAAGGCCAAAGTAAACAAAGAAGCTTTTTGTCCTCTTAAATCTTAAATTAGCTGGATACACTCTTTCAAACGTAGCAAACCAGCCATTCCACCCCTTTGTAGTCTTCCCTTACTGCCCCAACATTCTTCAATCACAGAACCCAAATACATAGTTAGCAAAAGGCATCAGACACTCCCCAAATAGTCTGCAAACCAAGTTCTCCAGTATTTATTAAATAATTTATTAAAATTCTGACCCACTTGTCTGCAGAAATCAGAAGCGGAACAACCATGGTAAATGGCTTCAAGTATCCAAAGATGTAAACACCAAATATGCAGTAATTAGATTGAATTATGTACTGACATATTGACATATTAGATTTTGGAATTGTTCCCTTGGAGAAGTAGTTAGATTCCTTGAAGGTTTTCAGAAATAGTGAAATAATACTACTCAAACCTACATACCTTGAAGTAGGAAACAATCTGACAAAGGTAAGACGTTGGAAAGTCTGAGGTTAAAAAGTCTTTCTGAAACCTAAACTGTATCATTTTGTGAAAACACATTTTTAGGCATGCTATTTCTATGTTGACATAGTATACTGAATTGGATGTAAAAACCTGTAGACTGCATAACAACAGTATTTTAACTAGCAGACAAGTTGGTCACGAAAAATTTTATGTTGAGAGTTTGTGGGTTTTGAAGAGAAAACCTGCCTGCTTTTGAAAAAAGTCTCCATTCTACATATTGACTTTTAAAATATCGTCTACATCTGTATTAATGAGTGACAGGGTATTTGAGAAATCTGGTGCACATGTGGCTTGGCAGGTGCTTTATATTGAAAGGCACATGAGGTTTTGTCAAATTGTGTAGAGCTGCTCTAATCATAACGTCTGAGCATCAGTCATTGTTTACCTTAATTCTATCATAAGCACATCTGGGTAACTCCTTAAAATAATGGTAAGATAATTAGTCATGAATTGAGCTGGAAATCTGATAAAGTACTTATGACATCCATATTGGTACCAAATTAATTCATCATGGTTTACATTGTTACAAAAACACCAAAGGAATTAATAATCATTTCTGACAGCATTTGAATGTGTTGCTAACATGAGATCAAGTACAATGAATGCTTTTTAAAAATAAAAAAGTTATTACAGAAGTGTCTCAATAGCCCTACAAACTTTTATGTCTGCATTTTTTTATTGATAAAGTACAGAACTCTTTTTCATTTATTACCATGCTTGGGGAAAAGGAAAACAAGTAAATCTGTGCATCTTTTCCAGTAAGTTTTCAGGCTAACTCTTTGAGGCTGCACTGCAAGAAATGAACAGTCTGTACTGAACCCACAGCAAGAACTCCTAGCTGGAGGCAGAATATACAGTGTCCCAACAGATAAATCCATAAATGGATAGTTAGGGCAGATCTGATTCTTTCCTGTTTTGACTCAGCACAGCTTCAGCTAAAGTTGGTGAATCAATAGCTCATGGCAGCAAGAAACTGACCCTATATGTCCATGGCATTGCCACTGCCATGTGAATCTAGGGAAAGGCTGACACTGTAAAGTGGGCTGTATGCTTTGAACCAAGTCAGAGATTTTAATCAGGAATAGCCTGGTTTATGCCTGCTAAATGGCTACACATTCTGGGTTGGCTGCTTAAAAAGTATTAGCTAATATTTTCATCATTCTGCACTCATGAAAGTTGCCTGGCACCAAGGTGGAAAATGTCTGCCACAGAGAAAACCTAGTTATAACCTACTTAGGGAAAGAAGGGAAGAAACAACCCATTTCCTGGAATGTGTATGTGTTTGTAATGTGTGTGCAGTGTATATGTACAGCACGGTCCTGACACTTTCTATTTTCAGTTATGTCAGTACTCGGCAAATTTTTAACTTGTTAGTTCAGAACTCTGTTCCCCAGGGGAGTTGCAGGACTGGCTGCAATAGAAAAAGCTCAGCATAGAAAACTGTACAGACACCAGGATCTATCTGTGGAAGGGTGGTTGGATCCACAGCTTGTCTTCCTGGTGTTCAGGTATCTCCTTCCCCAGCTTCCAGCACTTCCATTTTTCTCCATCACAGCACTGATATTTCCCTGATTATTTCCTGCTTACCATATAAATGCAGCCTGTCTTTGTTTTCCATTCACTGTTTTCACACATCTCAGTATTTCTCCTCTTTTTTGCATTCCCAGACAGGATTCCAAGCATTCAGTAAGCTTATAGATTTGTAGCTCTGTTTGCATCTGAATGAGAATAGTCCCTGTTCTCTGTGTGTCTACCTGAAACTTCTTCATAATCAAGTTCCTGGAAAATCCTGCTGTTTTTCTTTTATGTTCTCCCAGCACTCATACTTTGTTTCCCATTTCTGCCACAAAATGGTTGTGCCTTAGTCACTCATTATACCTGCTTCCATAATATTTTACCTTAGCCTCTTCCTCTTTGTTCTCATTTGCTCAGACTTAGTTTTTATTTTCACTATTCAAGAAGACTGCTCATCCCTTTGAATTCCTCACTATCCCTTTTGTGCCAGGGCACAGTCAGCCCTTCAAAATTTGCACAATAGAGCTGTGGTTACACCCCTACATTAATATCCACTGATTCTCCCTCTGTGCTTTCTGCCCTGCCCAGACTCCTCCAATTGCTTTGCTGCACTCCCTAACTCCCTTGAAGTGCATTCCATAGTCGAGTCGCCTGCTCATGTTGAAGGAGCAGCTTTGTAAATATGAACCAACCCTATTTTATCTTAGCTCATCTTGCTTCTGAAGTGCGTTAGAATACCTCTGAGTCCAGTGGCTCTCCAAATACTCTCTCGTCTATTTTTTGGCCAGCCTCTCTTCCAACACACCTGCAACAACTGTCATCTCAGCTCTGACAGGCATATTGCAAGTGTCCTTTATGATGCCCCTGATGCCCCCTGATGCCCCTGTCTGCACCAGGTTGGGAGCTTTGTTAAGGTAAAAAGTGACCCATTCTATGTCTTGTAATATCAGGGTGGTGCTCAGCACTTGAGAAGAATGATTTATTTCTCCTATTTATGTATTCTTGATTTAAAGGCATATTTTCTCACTTGGAATGTATTTTATAGTCTGATTTGAAATTGTCATGTAACCATAATAGTGTGTTTGTGACAGTACATTACATTCCATGGCAAAAAAATCTGATGTCATAAATGCAGGATTTGTATCTTTACTGAAAAAATTAAGCTGAAGAAGCAAATGGATGGAAAAAATCTCATTAAAATACCAACATTTTCTATAATTGCAGTAAAAATATCAATGGAAACCCAGACACACATTGTTTAATAGTTTTCTTTTTATACATGTTTCCAGATTTTTAAAAGCCTACTTCTCTGAATAAGCCCTTTTTGGGGGTGTGGAAATATATTTTAAAATAGCTGCAAAAATTAAGTTTTTGGAATCAAAGCTCTAAAATTCAAAACTATTGCCTCAGACAAATTAAATAGAATGGAAATAAAAAGGGCCACAATGGTGAGAAAACACACATAAAAATTTCTGGACTACATTTCTCAAAGCTGAGCTGCCCCTGCTGCACTCTATTCATTAGAGTGCAAATGACGTATTAAGGATGTACTTGCGCAGATTATTTACAAGAACTGAGAAGTGATTAATAAGAGGATGGATTTGAAAACATCCTCTGTGTTGTTCTTGCTAACAAGTGGGCTCAGCTTTGTAATCAATGTTGTCAGGAAAAGCAGCACATCCCAAAATGGTATGAATCATTTCTGACTTCCTGCCCTCCCTCACTGAAAACATAGACAAGGAAAAACAAGAACTTCTGAAGATAATACAGCAGTTAAAGACATGTTTTGACAAAACCATTGAAATTTAAAGACAGAAGGTGTCTCTAAACAGATTTCCCTGAACAACTGGTATATTTCAAACAAAGGAATTACATAATATTATGATTTACACATTAAATTATTTGTAATAGAGATTTTTGCTGGAGTTTTCAGAAGATTTTGCAACAGTAAGTTAAACAGTCAAAAATTGTTTCCTGCAGAGGAGTTGTGTGTCTAAACTGATTTTAACAAAGGTGTTGGATAGAACACAATCTGCATCCACCCAGCTTGCCTGTTGCGCCCACACATTCTGTCCCAATCAGATAAATGAGGAAGTTACCCTTTCCTCACCTTCAAAGTAGGTTGGGAATAGACCACAAAGAGGTAATTCAACAGTTGTGATTGGATGCATTCAGGTTTTGCAGAAAATAAAGGGTTTGGAGAACAAGGGAAAAAGATGGAAAACGGCACTAATAGCTGAACTTATCCAGATCTCAGCGGTATTTAGCATCACTAAAAAGGATTTGTCACAGCTCTTGATCTGGTTTAGATGGCCCTGCTATTCCTGATGTTGCAACTTATAGGGACTACAGTTGCAGTGTGCTTTTGCTTTAGGTTCTTGGCTAGCCTTCTCTTTTATGTGTGAGTTAGCAATCATAAGACGTTTGCTTGAAATCATGATTATGCTTTAGGATTTGCTTTATGTCTTCCCTAAGCATATCCTCCCCCATTCCCTGTAATGGTACCTGTCTTTATTTGTATCAGTTTGTATGATATTTTGGCTCATATCCTAATTGTTATTCAATCAGTTATATGCCAATCCCTTTCCCTTATTAGCCAGCCACTCCTCAGAGACTCTCCTATTGGCCCCAGGTGCCTGTCTTCTCCCTAACCTCCCCCTTTCCCAGATGTCAATCCCCTGTATTCCTACCCCTCTCTCCAGAACCTTCCCTATCAATCTTTAGTTACTCCATGTCCTGTTTGTCCCTGTGTATCATTCCCCTCCCCTGTTCCCCCTGATAAGTTTGTAAGATGTGAACCCCTCCTTGGACCCCTCCCTAGCTGTGCCCTCATGGGTTGTCTGTTCTGCCCCACCCCCTCCTAAACCCCTGCCTGAGCCCTGCTCAGGGTCCTGGGCCCTGGCACACCTTCAATAACCCCCTCAGCCTCACCCCAGACCCATCTGGCCTCTGTGTCAGATCTGTGCCCTGAGCAGCAACAGCTGAGAGCAGCAGAGCTCCGGGGAAGGGTCGCTCCTGAGGGGCTGCGTGCTCAGAGACCCCCCCAGAGCTGCAGACCATAATAGACTACAGTATTCCTCTTGGGCCAAGCCACACTTGGTGGAAATCCTGTCTGGTGATGATCACTGTCTGAGACTCCAGAATCAGTCAAGGCTGTAGTGAGAACACTCTTTCTGTGGACAGGACCTTTTTCCTCTCATGTACCCAAGCACTTCCATTGGCCTCTCCTACCTAACAAAACATGGTTTTTCATGCAGAGTTCCTTATGTAGTGTGACATTTTGCACTATGGAGAATCACTGGTTCCTACAATCTTTGAACAATTAATTTTTTTGAAGATGAACTCAGTATCCACTCTAGGGATACACAAAATGAAGACAATCCACACAGACAAGAAAATAATATTTTAGGACAACACTGAGCACTGTCAGATCTTGCATGTGCCCTGGAAATGGATGAGAAGTAGGCAATAGATGATCTCTTGAACAAAAAGTGCTTATTTCAGTTATTCATTCAGTAGGTTCATCATGTCTGACCAGAAAGTCAGGTATGTGATTTAAAATACAGAAATAGTGTTTGTGCTTAGAGAAGGAAGTCCTCTTTCTAAAAAGAGGAAACAACATATTCAGGATTCCAGCCATTTTTTTCAATGTGAATCCATATGGATTTAGTTAGAATTGTGTCACTCCCAAGAGCTGTGAGAGCAAATTTAAACACCTTACAAGATGATGTATAGATGATTGCACAGTTCCCACCAGCTAGATCTACAGCACTTTCAATTTGCTTTACAAACAGGATTGTATGTTTCAGTGGAACTAAATTCAGAATAAGACAATGTTGTGTGGGTTGATTTGTTGTTGCTTTTTAATGTTGACATGTGATTTGAGATGTTCCAAAGAATGGCATTTAAAAGCTTTGCAAAATTGTGTCGAGCATGTCCTTAACTTTTGATGTTCCCCTTAATACAAATCTTTCTTTGCTTACCCATTCAGATCAGTACTCAGACAATCCTCTACTGGATTAACAGAGAATCGTACACGATCAGCTAAAGACCAAACCTCAGAAAAGGTTGCCTGTGCTTGTGACAACTCAATAAACTATTGCAGAGAGCTGATGACAAGCAGTCCAAATGAGATCCAACTGGTCTGATGACAAAGTAGTCCTCAATGGCTTTCAGAAGACGGTTTTTTGTAACGCTCTGATGACTCTACAAAGAAATAAACACCACAGTCAGTCAAACTGAGGTATAATACGTCTAACACACTACTGGCATACAATTCATTCAGTAATGTAAAAAGTGACCATAGATCTTTATGTTACAAACATTTCCTACCTACATTTATACAGATATAAAACTGTTAGCAAAATGGAAGCTATTTGAGGCTTGTAAAAGAAAGCAGACCATATTATCTGGATTATTTCCATTTTGGACATATTTTTTTACTTAGTCCAGAATGAATGGTTTATATTAAAACATTTAAATATTGAAAGAAGTTTTGGGTTACAGACTGATAGTAGTTCCATAAAAAATTATTTTTCCATTTCTACAAAATTTAATTAAAAATGCGAAAAGAAATATGTTGTGTAATATTATTCTTCTTTGCCTTCAAAAATAATGCAGAACCCTGGTAATATGCTATGGACGGATTTCTTTCTGTGGCTGTATGGCTTTTACCACTTTGTGACTTACTTCTGGATATTTTCTCCCTGCTTCTCCTGATATTTGGTAATTTCTAATCAAATATAGATTCAAATAATCAATTATAGATTCAAAGTTTGTGACAGCAAAGCATGTAACTCATTTATTACTGCAAAATTGCGCTGCAAGATACACCTAAACATCAAGACTTGCCTTTAAGTGTGACAGGCAGATGAACAATCTCAAGCTTTGTCCATGCACCTTCCCTGTAGATCTGAGAGGCTGTACTTAAACCATTGACAATAAGTGCAATCTCTCAATTAATTTGACTGAAAAGGAAATTAAAATCTCTGACCTAGAATGGATGTTTGGCATTGCTACAGATATTTCCTACCCATGTTTAGTTAGGATTAACCTGGATGTCAGTACAACTTGAGATCCAGCAGCTTGAGATAAATTCATGTACAAAAGGAAACTTGTAGCCTCTCAGACAGTGCTCCTCCCCAGAGCTCAACTGACACCATTAACTGCAGCAGCATGTTCTGTTATAAGGGCAAAGCATCAGAGTAATTTGTCTCTTCACTGTTCTTTTAGAAACACTGATTTCAGCCATGCCTTGTTCCTTCCGGATCTCTCTTCACCTTTGCTCTTTCATGCATGAGTAAGAGGCTTGTAATATTGCATCACTTGTTCTCCCATCATCTGGCTTTTTGAACTACAGCATCTTCATCTCCTCTTTCGCCAGCTGTCTCCACAGTCACTGGTGGTTTTTTGTCTTGTGTTTTACCAATAGCTCACCTGAAGAAAAAAAAATCATCCTTTCCTCATTATAAAATCACACCAACAGCAGAATTGCCTCATTCCTGTCTTCCTTTGTTTCCTCCTGTTTGTTTGCATAACTCTGACAAACCACCAGCCAGCATCTCCTACCTCCACTGTATTGCCAGGATTCCAGAATGTTCAAGCTCTATTTTATGCTCAACTCATGGTTCATTCTCATTTGAACACCACATACATAATATCAGGATTTAGTGTACCTTCCATTCCTCATACATATAGCTGCTTCTCCTTTCTCTCCTGCTTTACTATGAATGCTGACATTTTTTCCTACTTACCTTTTCTGGATTATCTTTTCAATTTTTCCTTCAGCTTTCCTCCCATGAAACTCTTAATAGGTTAACTCTGTCTTTTTATCAAAGCGTTCACAACATGCTTATAATCTCTGAGGTGAGATTTCTGCTCTCTGGTTTTACTAATGTTCATTGATTCTTCCAGAATATTCCTTGTATGTCAGGTCATAGAAGAGGAGACAAGAAGGTCAACTACATTTGCATCTCTTCCAAAGTCCCGAGGGCAAATATCTTAGTACTATTATAACTGTTTACTAGATTGGAATCTTACAAGATAAATCCCCAAATTGTCAGAAACCCACTAACAGATATTAGCATTGATTCTACTGTCTGATAAGATACTAAGTTCCATTTCTTTTCTTTTCTTTTCTTTTCGTTTTTAATTTATTTTTTTTATTTTTAGGAAATGGCTGTTATAGTCAGGATGATACATAATTTCACAAGACTAAATAAAATGCTAATTTTCTGTATTCATCTGGATGTAGAATACTCTAGGGTACTTTTATCATGGAGTGCCCAAAAATATCTGACAATAAAGTTCAATTTTGAGTGAATTTAAATAAACCAATAAGCATAGAATACAGACAGAAAAGTAAAAAAAAAAACCTCTGGGAGAAGACATAAGTAAATGGAGTAAGTTGTTTTTGCAGGACTGGTTTTGCTTTAATGTAATGCCCTGAAGACATTTGTAGGACAAGAGTACAGTACAGTTAAATGAACAGATGTGTGCACCAACCTTCACAAAATAAGATGTAGCCTTTTTACATACATTCTGTTAAATGAATACGAATAGAAAATAACATCTTTCCCATTCAGGAAAGGGTAGAATATTCAACCAACATGGAAGGCTGGCCTTTAACTCTTATTAGTGTAGTAGTAGAAATGGAAAAGTTCAATTCATCATCAACTGTAAGATTGCCAGTCTGCTGTGGTTTCTACAGGCTTAATAAGTGATATGCTATTGTTATTAGCTTTAGTTAAGTTATTGTAAGTTATGAGTTAAGTGGTGTTTCAATTTTACTTGTGATGATCTTTTAAAAGAGAATACAGGACATTTGATAAAATAAATGCTTATTGAAAACACACTATTATTCTGTCTGATTTGAATAACTAATAGATCTCACTAACTTTTTTTAAAAAGTCCAATTTTATGTTTGTCAGCCTCTAACCACACTGAAACTTCACATACAAATGGTATGAATCATAAGACAGAAATGTAAGATGGATGTTACATTTTGTGTGTTGTGTAAAGATATTATCACCCTCCTCTAAGAAGATTTATGGAACCACCTAATGTGAAGCACCATTTAAAGAACAGACAATAGTGTGACAAAAACCAGTCTCTCAGAGTTTCCTCACTTCAGATCTCTTTTCTGGGGAAAGTACTACCCAGCCATTTGTATATAGAACCCTAGAAACACTAGAGTACCATGAATATCTTGTGATCTGTGACCACTAAAGACACCATGTAGCTATAAAAACAAGCAGGTTCATGCTAGCATGAACTTTTCCTAGTGAAACCAACATCAACAACAGGAATTCTTTGCTCAGCACCACTTTGCAAATCTCTGAAAAGGAATGAAATCTGCAAGCACATGATAACTTGTAGGTACTTTGTAAGCAGTAAGAATTTTCAAGCCCAACAAAACATCACAATCTCTAGCAAAGAACTTTTTGACACAGCTGGTGAGGCTGTAGGTGATATTGATCTTTCCCTGTACTAGCAATTCAAATTCAGTACATCTTGTTTTAGCTACTAGTCTAAGCTAACTACAAAGGTACCTCCAAAGTGCAATTTGCTGTATCCCCTAAATGTCCCTAAAATGAGTACCCTCTTCATCTTTCTCTCCCTCAGGAGGCTAGCTAATCAATGCATATTAATAGCTTGAATTTTTTAAATAAAAGCCAAGTGATAATAATTCCAAATATTGTATGAAGTCTGTCAAGGGTCATTCTACAAATAATGAAAAGTATAAGCAAGCAGCATGAATGTTGGAAGAAGAAAGCTTCTTTTGCTTGGTGTCTGGAATGAACTAGCATCATTCCACTGAAGCGCCTGCAAAAAGCTTGGCCTCCAAAATGACTGTGGATTTTATAATAAAACTGTCTCTAAATGTACCCTTCCTGTGTGTTACACCACTGATGGTTACAGCAGAATCCCTTACCAAGAGACATTCTGTTCATCCTGCTGGATTTGACTGACTGTTTGCTTATATCACTGTAAGACAACAAATGACACTGAAATCATCATAGACACATCAAGATTAATTAAACAAACAAACAAACCCAAAACATTAGCATTAGGAAAATGAGATGAGACTAAACTTTTTGCTTATGTTACAGAATTTACTCCATCAATTTCACCAGCTTTGTTCCTCATTCCCTTTTTAATATTTTGGCCTCCATTTTTTTAGACCTACCACCCTGTCCAAGGTGTGTATTACATATACAGCATTCTGTGTATGTGTGACTGCACATCTACTTATGCATTTGTGTATCTTCTCTCCCACTAACCCTGGCCATCCTTCAAAGCTTTTGAAGCCATCATCCCACTTAATTAAGTCACATGACAGAGCAGAGTTACTTTCAGAGATGTTAAGTGTTCATGGGCTTCATGAAAACAGATAGCTGGAATGAGAAAATAGCTCCTGTCAGTGTCCCTGGAAAGGCTGTTGCATGAGTCTCTAACTTATTAGACACTTGGGAATCTAACCACAAAACACTGCTCAGTAAGAGAGTTTATTTCAGTAGCTTCACTGTTCATTGCCCTACTAGGAATAAAGTCTACCACCTGCTGTTAAATGTCTCTTGAAACTGCTGTGAAAATGCCTAAGTGACTACAGATGCACAACCTCATTTAGAATAATGCACTGCACACTGCAAAATATCTTCTGTCTTCTGAGAAGTCAGCTAGATAGAGGATGAGACTGGCCACTCACAGAGAGCTCTTCTTGAGCCAGCACCCACACCAGCAGATTGAAAGCTCAGAGCACAGTCTGCATAAATAAGTTTTCCAGCACGAACTGGACTCTCATCTAGGCAAGGATCATATCTTCATTTTCCATGTAAAATAAATCTGTTGTTCTATATATAGAAAGGTTAGATAATAGCAATGATAATGTCATGGCCTGTTTTTAAATTAATTCAAATCACCACATGCACATAGTACAACCTCAATAGATTTCAGCCTAGTTCTCTGGAACCCAGTTACCTTCAGTTCAAGACATCCTTTAAAAGCACAAGAACAAACTGCAAACCAGGGAGCAGAAGACTAACTTACACTGCCATATTCCAGCCTTGTGGAAGAGATTCAAAACATTCCCACTCTGGCCTAATGTTGCATTTGTGCTTTGTCCTTTCTAGCTCAAGGAAATTAGGCATACATGAATATGTGTGAAGGAAGAAGCAGCAGGAAGAAGCAGCAATATTAGAAGATATCTGGCTGTTCTCCACCCCAGTCTCTTTGTTATGACATTGTTTCTGCCTGTGGCTTTTCTATGTGAAGGGATAAAACTTCAAAAAACAAAGGAAAAAAAAAAAAAAAAAAAAGGACCAAAAAGAGCACCACCTTAGTTGAACTAATATTTCCTTTCCTACTTGTTTTATATTACACAACCAAGTGTGCTAGCACTAAAACACCACCTTGTCCTTGCAGTGTGAGTTAGAACAGCTGTAATAGCCACAGCATAAGTGCCCTTGAACATGCTGAAATTTTCCAATGTATCACAATTACAGAAACACCTGTGCCAAACAGCTTTCTTCTGATCCTCTATAAAAGTTCACAAAGCCCTCAAACGTTCTCATTTCATACAGGTCTGTACTGCCTTGAAGCCAGCTCCATGCATGTCAGTATGGGACACAGCAGCATTGTTTCTTTTCATTGAGCCTCAAAACATAAAATAAAAGGTATGTGCAGGTGCAGAAATCAACTTGTGATTCTGTTACTTGGCAAAGAGGAATAAGACACACCACAGCCACATACTCATTTTCTTGATAATTTTCTTTAGTTTTCATTTCCACAAGAAAAATTCAGTTCAAGAAATTAGAAGTGAGATATTGTGACAACAAAAGATGTATGTGCTATACTGCATTCTTGCAGATCAATTTGACTCCTGCAGATCAACTATCCCACAAGTACATGTGAGCTATTGATTTAATGCATTATTTGGGGGTTGGTGAGGGTAGGTTTAAATCTCTTCTGTACTTACTGACTGAAAAGCTTCAGGATTGAATGCATTTGGCTTTGTTGTTACTTTACAAACACTATGCTATGGTTGTATTTGCTTTAGGAACTGCTGGCTGGGGTCTATTAAATTATTTGCATTTTTACTGCCCCAAATGTCTGTTTAAAGAGGGCCGGAAGAAAGTCACCCTTAGCAATCTCTATGGAAAGTGTGGCTGATGATCCCCCAGGCAAAGATCCAGGAGAGAGAAAGGGAAGCTGAAGTCAGTTACCAAGCCCAAGTGTTCTTTTCATGCAGAATGGCAGCTTGTAGATAAGCCTGTCTTTTGAAAGATGAGGAGTATGCAATAATTACACCTCCCAAGTCTTGGCTCTCTGTAGCCATTCCTAGCAACTGGAAACTTCTCCATGTCCAAAAAATGCAGCACAGAAAGTTTTAATAATAATTTAATGATCAATACTCCTTATAATAATAAAGATATCTATTAGCATGATAAAGTGTTCATTTAAAGGCACAGTTTTTGCAGTCTTAGAGAGGGGAAGCCTTCCACCATCACCCTTAACATGGCACATTGTGGAAAACATGAGGTTTTTTTACAGAACATGAGCAGACAATAAATAAAATTACTACACTAATTCAGGAAGCAATACACAATGGCAAGCATAATTTGAAACACTTCTGCATTGCTCATACACTCAAGAAAAACAGCTAGATGTCATTGTGTATAGCTCAGGGGAAACATCTGTTCCAACTGCCTTGGTCAGCAAGTAATAAGGAATATTACTGAAAATATCTGAATGTTTTGATGCAAATAAGTGGTATGTTTTCGTGTTACATAATATATTTTCTCTGATTACTCCACCTAATGAAACATATTACAGAAATAGAAAGTGACTGGAGACAACTGATAAGAATATTACAACCTTAAGAAGGATTCTATAGCCGTAAAATGTCAGGATTATTTAGGCTGGAAATAAATAAAACAAGCAGTCACAGTGCAAGCATACACCACAAAATAAAATGTTATTAAGGGTGCAAATCAAATACTTCTATCTGTTTGCAATTTCTGCCGCTTTTCTTACCCTTCATCTGTCTGGTCTATTTACATGTTTTGATATGAGCATTAGGAGATATCTATTACTCTAAATTTGAACAATGGCTGCCATAATGAGGTTCACAGATGGTCACTAGGCAATTCCATAACAAACAAAAATAATCTTATTTACCCTTTGTCCACATAAAACAACAAGGAGACCATTACATTTAAGAGGCAACCCATTTCAAAAGGAACTGCTCCTATAACATAGCCCTAAGTGTGGCTTTTCGGGGACTCATGCATCTCTGGGAAGCAACCTCTGCTTGCTCAGGAAGGCAAGAGATTTGTGGGCAAGTTGCCCTGCCACTGGTGGCTCACCCAGCCCAGCCTCCTGCCAGCTTCAGACACCACTCTGACACCAACAGGGGTGGGCAAGCAGGACAACACTGCTGTCTTTGGAAGGGGCTTTTTCCCTTGCCACTGGAGCACTTTGGACACTGCAGTCCCTGGCTGCCAGGGCAGAAAGCAGGGCTGAAGGTGCCCCTGTTTCCCCCCTCCATCACCACCACCCTGCCCTGGCACACAGCCACACTGGGCAGCTCACAGAGACAAACAAGCATCACCAAAGCACAGAGATCCAAATGTTTCCAGCTAATACTCCACACTGTGCCATACATCATAGCTTTCTGCAGAATTTAATGCTGGAAATTATCACAGATAAGAATCTAAATGGCACTGATCCCAGATTACACGTTTCTAATTCACATTTCCATCAAAAATAGGAGTTATTTTTGGGAGTGATGAAAAGACCTGCTTATTTAAGTATTAAACTCATTACTACAAGGTAAAAAATGAGGTAAAGAATTTAGGAGGATTCAAAAGGCTTAGGCTGTGTGACAAGTCAAAGCCACTGTGGTAACATGTGGCAGACAGACCCCGCTGTAAGAGTGAGAGCATCGATGCATATTTCAGACACAAGGCTCATCACTGACTCACTACCCCAGTGGACAGTCTTCTCTGTGGTCACATTATTCCATATTTGTCTGCTCTGGGGCCTCTTGATCCCTTTTAGAAACTTCTGGTAGAGTTGATCTCTGTAAGAGATATTCCACTGCAGGCACCAGACCAGTCAGAATTGTCATTTCTGTGTCCCAGTCAAAGAACTAGATTTTTTTCCCTTTCTTTTAACCTTTATCTTCATGTGTATGAAAGACAGAGAGATGAACAAAAAGAGAGTGGAGAGAAAATGTTACCTTTTATGCTTTTACATTTTGAAATAGGACTATTAGAAGCAGAACATCTGAGATAGGAATCTTAATGGTGGCAAAGATCAAATATAATCTTCCAAATATAGTATTTATGGTTCCAGTTTTAGTTTCAGTGGACAGAAAATTTATTCCAGCATCACAAGTTTGCTTCTGTTTGCTGTCTATTGCAAGCACTGGCATGTACTCTTAGTGTAGATATTATGGACACAATAGTCTGTGAATACATGTTGGCACAAGTTTCCCTGCAGCCACGGAAACACCTGCCTCAAAGTAAATTTATAATCTGCACCTATGGCCATGGGACACTTACAAATTTATTGAAAAAGGTCTTGTCAAACCATATCGGAAAGACTCTGTTCTTTCTCTTCCTGTTCCACGACATAAATTTGGCATTAACAAGTCACATTTTTATGTCCAGCTTTATGGATTGTTAATAATACATAAAGATATTTGATATGTAAGATCATGGGTCAAATATTTCTCACTCTACTCCCATGAATAGTCCCACGAACTTTATTTGTACAACTAGTCTGAAGAAGACAGTCATGTTTTATCTATCCTGTAAAATTATTCTGCAGTTTTGAAGTGGCTCTTACCACACTTAAGGGTATTCTCATTAACTTTAAAGCACAATGCACGTTGCTCTCTTGAGCTCTTCAGATGAAATCCTCTAAGATGAAGCAGAGTTGTCATACATAAAAAGAAATCTGATAATGCAGCCAAGATGCTCTGGTTCTCCTCAAACATGATTCAGTACAGGAAAATAACACATCCCCTCCACTGTTTCTGGGTTTAATGTATTCCATGTCACTCTACATAGAAAGGATTATGAAAATCCATTCAACCACTATTTCCTTGACAAGTTTTTTTTCCTTTGGCTTATTAATAACTATGGAGAACAGGTCTGTAAATGAGTCACTGCTTTTTGACTCTAGTGTAGGCAGCTGGCATACTGCTTCTTGGCCCTGTACTAGATCTAGGTGGTTTGGTTTTGGATAATCATTGTGTAAATAATCAGAAATGGAGTCTCCTAGGATGTTTATCAGTTTCACAAAGAGTAACTGTCAAAAGTATCAGATAGATTTTTTATATATAATCATAGATTATATGATGGATGGCCTGGACAGCACAGAGAAGTTCAGATTGTAGTAATTTTTCTCCACTAGTTTGTATAGGAAAGAAAAGTACTCCATGAAATACAGAGCAACATAAACAACTCATTTCAATTCAAATCTGGATCCAAGCTGGAAACTTGGTATGTAGCACTCAACCCATTTCAACACAGAACCAGAAGCAGAAAGTTTCCACAGTGTTTGTAGTTTTATTGGGAATCAGCAGATGGTGCTTCCACAAGACCCTTTACAAGTTCTGGGTAATGAAATATATAGGTGGCTAGGTCATGCTGAAATGTTAATTAGAACTTTCATGCCTGGCTGTGCATTGCATCTGTAAAGTCTGTTCATTGACCAAGTTTCTTCCATTTTCTTAATTGCTGACCCACCTGTAAAATGGGTGACTTATGCCAGAAGCTTCATTGCTGCACCTCTACAGATGACGGCAGCAGGTACTCCAAGCCTGTCATTCTACATCCCTAAATGATAAGAAGAAATTGCATATCTACCTTGAAATCTAAAAATCCTGACTTAAGTTAGACTGAGAAGCAAAACCCTGAACAACCTTGGAATGAGTATCTTGCTGGGAAAAGAGCTGCGGGCATCAGCAGCTTGGGATAGAAAGCAACCAGTGTTTTTAGAACAACTTAGCACTGACATGCCAGGGGTAAAAGTATCAACAGCAGAGGTGCAGCTGCTTCTACAGCCACATTGACTTCAGGGCTGAAAAGAAAAGCTGCTCCATACCTGCTTAGTTTGGACCCTCACCGACACAGATACTCCTCCGAGGCAAAAGTTGTGTGTGCAGCCCTTCAGTGTTGCTGCCAGACGGGGTGGCACTGGGATGTGAGAGTGCGTTCCTCCTCTCTCCAGCTCCCCTCCCACCACCAGCACGGCACACAGGCACATCCTCCCTCATCTGGGTTATCACACAGACAATCCCAGTGTCAGAGACTGCATTTTCCCTGCAGCTACCTCGTGCACATTCTGTATTAGACAGCAGTGCTTCAAAATAGCCCGGGACCAAATATTTAATTCATAATTACATTCTGACTACAACATGAAGGTACATTATCATTACCTTATATTATGTAAATTTACAGTGACCTAGAACAAAACAAATTAAACTACTTTCCTAGAATGACACAAAAAAGACCAGTAGGGATTTTCCAACTGTTATGTTCTATTTTAACCCCAAATCCATCTGTCTTCTTTGCAAATTGACATTATGTATACAATGTTCATCCATTTATATCCAACACATTATTGCTTCAGTGGATTCCTGAAGGTTTTCTTCCAAAACACTTAACTGCCTGAAGCCCGGGAGAAATAAAACCCCTTTATTTGTTTCCCAGCTATTTCTAATGGGATAGATAAACCCTTTAACTCTGGTAGTAGCTAACATGTCCAGCCAGAGATAACAATTATTTCCTGAAAAGCAACTGATCTGTGTACATCAATTTCCAGCTTTCCTTAGAGCAGATACCTGGGGAAAGGAAGGCATTCCATGAACAAAAAAGTGTCATCATAGTGTGAAAACATGATTCAGTAAAATTCATGGAGAAGGGAATCAAAATAAGTACCTACTGACAATCTGAAATGTCATGTTAATGCCCCACCACACATCTCCCTAGAAAAATCCCCTAGAATTTTCATTTTTTCCTTTTTCTTGGGATCTTTTCTTGAGCAGGTGACTTTTATTTACTCATTTACAAGGAGTTCAGTTGAATGAACATTTGCTATTGTCTGCAGTCTTCAAAAGAGGAAAATGGCCACCAAATCTCAGAAACCAACAGGTGAGGCTTCATGAGGGAATGCAGACCAGCCACCTGTTGTGTGACAGGAGCTAGCTGGGCTGAGGAAGGACATGGGAGAGGGCAGCACACATGTTCAACCTGAAGTTCCCATGAACTTGATGGGAGTTCTCCTCAAGGGACACAGCAGAACGAGACTGCTGCATGTGAAGCATCTTGGTTCTGGAAAGCCTTTCAGGGTGCCAGAGATCAAATGCTATCAGAGGGGTCTCAGGGGACACCATCCCTGGTGGCATGCCACTCAGGAACACTACAGGCATTTCCACAAGTGACTGAAATCCCAACCAGTTCCACTAGAGGGTTATGCCGAAAGGACAAGCCTGAGCAGCGGCACAAACACGCAGTGTGCTTTGCCTCATTGAAGTGCTAATTGTCTTTCTCCAAATACAGGGGTAGAGCCTCTCATTTACACCACTATTTTTTCTTGCAGGAGCAATTTGAGAAGCATAAAGCCCCTAAATGTTATATTTTTCTCTGTCTGTGTCTCTGAGCCTTCAAATCTCCCCCTACAAATCTTTCTCAGCCTGAATTTGCTCCCTGTGGAATATGAAAACTTGACTGATTCTAAGATATTAAAACAAAAGAAAGTGCGGAATGAGATCTCTTCTCCTCTGACAAATAAAAGAGCCATAATAATAAGAGCAAATACATTTACATAATACAAAAGGAATTAGTATAGAATAGTATGACTTAAATATCAAGCCATGTCTAATAACCATGTAACTGAGAAAGTGATGGATCCTGGTCTAATAACATGCACCACCTCTATGTGTGCATCTTGTCTGAACAGGAATGCTCCAAAAAGAGAGATCAGCTTTGAAGATAATCTTGTTTCTGCATCTGAAAGAACATTGCTGTAATTGAATCACAGAGGTTCTATCACTTTAAATAGAATATTAAAACTATAAAGACAGAAAAGTACTCACAAATAAATCCCTGCTATCTAGCTTTTCTCCCGTCACTCAGACATAATTTCTCTGTTAACATTCATCTATGTGTAAAGTTGCTAATTTTTTAGTTTGAGGTTGAAAGTTGTCCAGAATTTACTCTCATTTTTCTGTGAAAATAATATGATTTTAATTCTGAGAAGCTCCAAGTACCTTTCGGAGGTTTTCTGGATTTTGGGGTTTTCTTTCTTTCTTTCTTTCTTTCTTTCTTTTTTCTTTTCTTTCTTTCTTTCTTTCTTTCTTTCTTTCTTTCTTCTCTTTCTTTCTTTCTTTCTTTCTTTCTCTTTCTCTTTCTTTCTTTCTTTCTTTCTTTCTTTCTCTTTCTCTTTCTCTTTCTTTCTTTCTTTCTTTCTTTCTCTTTCTTTCTTTCTTTCTTTCCTTCTTTCTTTCTTCCTTTCTTTCTTTCGTAAGTTCAAGAGAATCAACACTCTCATATTGTACTCTTATAATATCCAAGAATAAGAGAAGAATTACTCACTAATGTCCTGCTGCAGGATAAAACAAAGGTTTTAGGAGGCTTAAAGACAATCTTAAAAATTATGTGTATCTTTAAACAAAACAGGATAAAAATAGTATATTTATTTCATTTTTAAGTGGTTCCAGACACAGCAAGTTACACTGTTGGTATGCTGTTATTTTCCTCAAAAGAATCAGTTACTTCACTTGCACTATTGAATTTTGGGATATTGTGGTTTGAGCCAAATAGCATACAGAGTTTGATGCTTAAATTACTCTCTCACTGTCTAGTTTTGTTATGTCTTCATCTTTGAGATACTTCAGAATGAATTCTTCTAAGGATTTGTGTTTTACTAGTAGCAGGCTACTAAAGCATGCTTCAAAATTTTGTGGCAAAGCACTAACTGGGTATAGGCTTTCTTTCCACCTAATGGATGCAAAATTAGTTTTGACTTAGGCCTTCTCAGGGAAGCTTTTCTTTATTCTCTTTCCCTTTCATTTTGTCAATAGGTAAACTACACATGCATCGAAGACATCTAAGAAGAACCAAGCTATTGGAATTCATCCTTAGTCCTCAAGAGGTCTCTCTTATTTTGTGAATTCTTTATAGCTATAAGTCAGTTTGGAGTAGTGAACATTGTTTTAAAATACTATACTTTCAGATTTTCAGTTATTACTTTATTACTCAAAACCTCCCTTATATGTGTTTGCTGTTAAGAACCCTTTTAAATTTTTTTATCTGCTAAAATACCATGAACACCAAATGAGATCTAATAGTATGAGTTTGATTTGATTCTTTACTTTTCAGTCCTCTCTAGAGGTTCTAATTGTACCATTATTTATCCCATGCTGTCCCTTCCCTTCTCTCTCCCCTGCTCCTCCACCAAAAGCTCTTGAGTTTCTGTAAATGAACATAAAGAAAAGTGTCTTTCTCTGACAATCACATTTCCACAAAGTAGTCTGTTCTTGCTATTTTGCTTTCACACCTTTAGGGACAGCACAGCCCCACACCTTGTAGGCCTAAATTTACTGGTTGGAAAATCTCATGTTTCTTAAATGCTAGATACTGGAATCCTGACATCATATTAGACTCTCTTCTTTGATTTTTAAAAGATTACTTGGAAATATCATTGTTCTCCAGAAAGACTTAAAAAAGTGATTACCATCTCAGAAACCAGAAAGTAGGAAAGAAAGATAACTGAATTTAAAACTACTTATTTAAGCTGACTTGTTTGAATCAAGCCTTGTGACATGTACATTCAGAACACTTAACATTTGGAACACTGCAGCTCACTGAGGTGAACAACCATGAAAAACAAAGACTCATGAGAACCTCTGGTCAGAGGTGTGAGGCCTGAGGCACCCTCTATTTTACCATTACTGTCATCATTACAGAGAAGCAGGGACCCGCCAAGCCTCCCAGATTTGCTGGTTATGACCCTACATAGAGAACAGCACTATTTTAGCATTCAGGTTAGAAGGCATTCGGGTGCTCTGACAGAACAATTTTGTATCTTTTTCCATTTGCAGACATGGCTTTCATATATAAAGCTGGAAAGGATACTACTCTGCCTTCTAACCATCACCACCACAGAACTTCATTTCCTTTTGGATACCATGAAGCATAATCAAAAAGTTCCATGACCTCTGCAGCACATGGTCTGTGAGTGAAGGACTAGAAACAGAGTTATGTCTTGGAAATAGGGACTTTCAAGATATACAGTTATGGTGGAACTAAGATGCTAGGAACAAGGAATACTTGGACTCTGGGCCACACTACTGTCACCTTTTATTGTCTGTAATGAGAGAAAGTAGGACAAACTTCATAATTCTTCCATCTTCAAAAAAAGAAAAAAATGAATCCATGGTAAATGCAATAGACATAAATAAAAAGAAGACACCTAATATAGACTAAATCCTCAATGTCTTCATTTTATGAGGGATTAATGAAACTACTCTTCTTTTAATAATCAGCCTTTCTTTATTATTTCACATTTTGAAACATGGGGCAAATCAAGGATTTTTGCATGCATAAATGAGATAAGGTAACACAGCAGCAAGAATGAACAGCCAGTGGAGACAGATTTACTTAAGATCTGGGGCTTATCCCTGTTGTTCCACAGGCTTTCCCTATGCTCTTGGGCTCAGTTTTGTACCTGAGCAAGGATATTTAATGTCATTTGTCAAGTCTGAGTGTACCCAGGTTATTTGTACAAAGCTACCAGATATATTAGCGTACGCTTCTGGAGCAGCAGCTGGCATTACACAGAATAGGAATATCATACGGAAAAATGGCTAAGGCTTTTTTCCTGCCTGTACCTCTCAAACCTTCTCATCAGAGATATAGATAATCTCCATGCTCAACTCCTCCTGCTCCCACAATAGTCTTGTACTATAACAAGGCCTCTTAAGGATGAGCACGTTCTCAAGGTCTGAGGCCACATGGATATCTCTCCCACTGATGACCAGCGGAAACAAGAGTTGATTAGGCTGATCATGAGAACAGGCAAGGGTCAGGGCAGAGACAAGAAAGCAGAAGCTCAAACCCATGCATTCTGGACTGCCCTGCAAACCTGTACCTAAACTTGCTACGTGGTATACAGATGAAGCACCCCTTCTCCCAGACATGCAGGAAGAAAGGATACTCCAAAGACTGGCAGTCTGGAGATCTTTCTATCCATAACTTGAGGCTGCTCAAGTCACCTCATGATCAAGCATATAAGAAAGTGTATGCAAACAAACTACTTTAGTGGACAGAACAGGAGCCACAGGGATCCCTAGATGCCCTTCTCAGGGGAGTTTTAGGAGGACATAAGCCAATTTTAAAGGGAGACAATTCCCACAGTACATACTGTGGAGCCAGCAAACTAAGTGATCCATGCAGGCCCAACACTGCAAAGAAATTTATGCAGTAAGTCCCAAAACAAGGCGTAAATTACCCTGGGGTCTTCATCATTTCCATACAGCTAACTAATATTTGTATTTATTCCATAAAAGTCTGACTTCAAAGAAAGACTTTAGATGTTCTACAGATACCGCTATGTAGCACTGCCATAGGACAAGTCTACAGAGGCACATTCAGAGCCATGTACTTAACATAGCACAATAATTTCAATTTGTATAAAAAAGAGTTTTGGAAATTCACTGTTGTTTTTGTGATAGCGAAAATGTTCTTTTTATTGTACCAAAAATTTTGATGACCTGTAAAGGGATGTGATACTTGTGTGATGATGCTCCAAATCCTGAAATACGCTCCTTTTCTGCTGGTAAAAATAAAGCAGCTCATCTCAACTGGGATAAAAGCTTTTTTTTCTTCCATCATAGCCATGACCTTAAGATCTCTAAAATTCTTTGTTACAGTTAGTCACATTTAGATCATAAATTTTTTTCTGATATCTAGTTCAATTCTCTTCTGACCAGCATGTTTAAGGCAGTACTAGAAGGTGACATTTGCAGCACTTGGAGTTTACCAACAGGTATTGTGTAGTACAATTTTGATAACATCCCAGTAATCTGGCACTGACTAAATAGCAGTCTAAAATCCATTTGGTTCCATTAATATCTGAAAGAAAACCATTAAAATTGATCCTCTTCCTAGATAGGTAATAAAGTAAATATAAGCCTCACAACCAGAAGTTAATGATCTGTCTCTAACAAGGCTGTAACTCTGAAGCACTCAGTAGTTACTCTCTTAGTCTAGAAAAAAGACCCAGTGCATCACCAGATATACGCACTGAGCTGGAATTTGTCCATTTATTACCCTTTTTGCCTTGCTACATTCAGTTTGTCCCAGTTTACTATCACACTTAATAGTGACTTTTTTTTTCCATTAAGCTCCAGGACCTACAATCAAACACAGCCGTTTTTTTGGATTAGAGTTATGCGACTCCACACTTCCAAATAATCAGATATGCCCCTCACATTAACTCTAATAGAATCAAACCAACAAGAAGGAACGTAAAGTAATGGCAAAAATTGTCTTAGTTTTCACAGTAGTTTACAAACTATGTCTGTCCTCACTTTATCTTTGATTTAGTCTCCAGTACTGGTTCAGCTGCAACTGACTGCCAAGTGACATGTCTCTTAAGTCTGCCATACAAAATGTTCCAGACCTTAAAAGCACAATACCCACACATAACCCTGCCATTCCTAAAGCACTATGCTTCTTATCTATAATTACAACTAAAATTTTGAAGTTTTGTCACCAAGAATGACATAGCTTCACTTGGCAGAGTTGTGGAAGCAGAAAGGGCAATTTGCCTGTCAAGAAGCTGGGCAAGAGCCATTCTTCACTTAACACATGACTTAAGACAGCCAGAGGTTGAAATGGCCTTCCAGGGGCTGTTCTGCCTGACAGCTTTGCAATCTCCGTGCTCCCTCCTACCATGCCACCTCTTAAGTGGAAATGGGTTGTCTAGAGCTAATGATGCTGTCCCTCTGGCATTTCTTTACAATAGTAGCATCCTAGGAACTGTGAAGAGCAGGTTTCTCACAATAATTATAATTTCTCTCCTTATAATTTTTTAAGTTTTCCAAAATTCTTTTAGAATCTATGTCAGAATTCCTATTGCTGTTAAAAACATGCAGTCCCAATAAGGTAAGAGACTTTTTGTGCCCTAGAAATTCCACAGTCTGTTGTACATTTCTAGTCGTTTAATATTGTCTGAAAATTTACAGAGGAGCACCTCATCAACAAATCAGTAAAGCAATAGATCAGTAAACTCCTTTATCATTTTTTATTTCACTTCCTCAGACAGCTAATATTTAAGAGTTTCAGTTTTTCCAATACCATTTTCTGCTGGAATTCTGCACTTTTGACCAAGTTTTCAATAACTCAGAAAGATTTTGCAACTTGTTTAATAACCTGTTTTCATTCCACTCACATATTAAACCTCGTTTTGCCACACCACATCTCATTTGCAATGGGTACTGAATAATAAGACTTGCTGCAGTTCCTCACTGGTTGTCCATGGTACTGTCAGCACAAGACAAGAGAATGTCTTCAGAGTGTCTAAGACAGCTATTCCTGTTTGGACTTCCTGGAAGAGGTAGGTATCCTTCAAACTGTAGGGGGATACACAATCCTGTTATTACTTCCTGGACCACCAAAAGAAGGTAAGGAAGGGGTCAGATTGGCTTGTATTACATATATGCAAATTTTATCTGACCTAAAACATTAATGACATCTGTCTACGTGATGTTTCTGCAGTATGAACCAGAATGAACAGTTTTACCAGTGTTATTTATTAGGAATGATGCCTACTACCTCTTTATCCAGTCCATTGCCCACCACCTGACAACAGACATAATGTCTTAGGTCAACTTAAAAAAAAAAAGAAAAAAGAAATGTTCAGCATTCCTATATTTATCCAATAAGCACAAGACTCCCCAACAGCATGCACTGCAAGTTCTATGTTTAATACTCTCACTGATGTGCGGGAATAATTTCTGTGTAATAGCACACACAGCCAATACCTGATATTAGAATTCAGTTCACATATCTTAGAGCTTAGTTTTACCAGGAATCAGTTTGCTTGTTTTTCAAAAAACTTAAATTTAAAAAAAAAAAAAAAGTAATATAATTTTTAATGCTACTTTTTGTTGAGAAACAGCACATGAAATTTCTACAGAAAATGTTTTTGAAGGATTGTACTTCTTCTCCTATACTTCAAAAAAAAAAAAAGGTGGAGGGAAAGCTTTTCAGGTGGAGTGGTACTCAGAAAAGTCCCCAAATCTAATATCTGAGATGCAGATGAGGGGAGCCTACACAAAATTGCAGTTTTCCAGAAACAGGTCCTTCTGTTTGTGATAATCAGGGCAATTAAATGGGAACAAAACAAGGTAACAAGTCTTCTCTCCTACCAGAAGAGGACGTTCTACCATTGTTTGAGTACTTACTCTCTGGGAGAGGCCAGTTGTGTGAGAAACTGCATGGGATGATGTATACATACATCCAGGACCACAGGAGGGTGTCCGAGTCTTTTTCTGCTCCCTCGAATGTTAGACTGCCAGGATAGGCCTTCCCATTTTCACTTGATCAAAATCCAGATCCCCTCCAAATAATCAGTTTTGGCCTGGAGTCCCATCCACAACCTCAAAAAATTTTATTGCAGACATGTTCCTTATCAAAGAAGGGGTTCTGAGCTGGTCCACTCCTGACACAAGTAACCACCCTTCTGTTAGGCAACTGAGTGAGAGGAAAGGCATAAAAGGTAATGTTATACTAGTACAGTGAATACTGACATCTCAAGGTCCACAAATCCATACATTCCATGTATGTATATTTATGTATGTGTGTGTCTATATCTCTGTGTGTATATAAGTTAATAGCACACTTTGACGAGGTAACTTGCAGATTATTTTTCCTCCTTCTCCGTATCTTGATGCTTTTTTATTCAGAGGCTAGCCACTTAGTATTTTGTATTATGGAGTTTGTTGTAGCTATAGCTATATTAGGACAAAGAAATATGTAAATTGAGAGCCAAATCTGAATCCTCTGAAAGTCTGAGATATAAGTATATGAGGGGTTTTTTTTTAAAGGCTCTATTATTCCAAGATCAGGGTCAGCTGCAGAGATTGGATTCACATCCAAAAGCCTATATTAAAATGCATACATTTTTTGGTAGAAAGAAGTTGTGAAACCTGTCAGACTGAAAACAACACTCTTTTCTTGTGCTGCCTGACAGTTCAGTTACAGATTGGCCCTATTGTTTTTTGGTAATTTAAATATGATTGTTGGCAAAGCAGAAAGGGGTGGGGGAGTCATGAAGAATGGCACACATAGTGAGAAAAAAGAAAGCACTTGATTACATAATATATCCCTGACATGTTCTTACTCACAAACCCAGTATCTTACATTTAAAAAAAAAGAAAAAATAAGTGAAAATAAAAAAAAAAAAGGG
>VXBR01007697.1:634664-665223 GCA_013400215.1 Cisticola juncidis | reverse complement strand
CTGAGTAAATATTAGCGTTGTAAATTCTCCTACACTGAAGAGTATGCTTAAATAACTTGGTTAGGTTTTTTTCCTTCCTCCTGCGAACAAAACAAACCCGAACCTGATATTGACAACTCTTAAGAGCCCTCTTTCGACACAAGGGAATACTGAATTTTAGTTTGGGAGCTTTTCTTCTTTTCTTGACTATGTTCCAGCCACAACCTGGACGTCTTGCCATTGCTTCTTTTATAATACTTCCTTTTCTTTTTCCCTTCCCCAGTGCCGATATAGATCATAAATTAGCGTAGGCAACTGTAAGAAGCAAAACTTTTTTTTATTTAAGGGCATTGTTTGTTCAGTGATTTTCAGCGGGGGGTTGGGGGGGGTCTTCCCCGCGCCCAGCGACATCTCCGCTGGCCGATCCTGACCCCTCGCTGCGGCACATTCCCATCGGAGTAAGGAGGCAGGATCGAGCCCTGGCTGGACTAGCAGCAGAATCAATTGGTATTGAGTTGCTGGAGAAGTCACATTGGTTATTCGCAAGAGACTCATCCCAACCAAAATGCTTCAGCTAAAAAAGGGGGAGTTGCTTGGACTAATACTCTTGGCTTGACTCCACAAATAACAGGGATACTAGAGAGACAGAGAGAAGAGAAGAGGAAAAAAAAAAAGGCAAAAAATAACCCCATGAAAACTCACTCTATCCAGTGTAAGGACAGTGTACTTTCCTCTGAAATGTTTGCAGGAGAGATGGCACCTATAACTTTTCCAGCTTGATCGATTTTTAAAACTCTATAGGGACCTCCTACTCAAAGTGTCCTTGTATTTTATGTACTTTGCTCACTTTTTTTGGAACTCCTCTGAATTATTTTAGTGAAGGAGACATTTGTTAATAGAAACAGCAAAATGTGGAGATTTCGAAAGACTTCGCTAACAGCAAATGTTCCCAATTCGTGCAGATTGCAAAATGGGCTGGGAGTGAAACTGTGCGGCACTAAAACAATGCTGCTGTGCAGCCGCGGTGAGGAGGAGAGGGCAGGG
The DNA here is from genome assembly GCA_013400215.1 of Cisticola juncidis. Lineage (NCBI taxonomy): Eukaryota > Metazoa > Chordata > Aves > Passeriformes > Cisticolidae > Cisticola > Cisticola juncidis. Next base: position 664,200 of record VXBR01007697.1, on the reverse strand, counting down.
GGAGGAGGAAGGAATTTGCAAGCGCGATTTTCTTTTTATTCCCTTTTAAATGCACATCCTTTTCAAGCCTCTGTCACGTGTCGGCAGCGCTCCTTCTGCTCTACATATGGAATAAATACCTCCAAAAACTCTCGTTCTGTTTGGGTTGGGTCTTCTCTTTCTTTCATTTTGTTTTGTTTTGTTTCGGATTTTGTTTTGTTGTTTTCTTGGTTTGAGATTTTTTAGTTCTTTTATGGTTTTTTGGGGGGGGATTTTTTTTTTTTTTTTTTTTTTTTTTTTGGGGGGGTTTTTTTTTTTTTTTTTTTTTTTTTTTTTTGGCTGGGTTTTGGTGTGGGGGGAGGGTTTGTTTGTTTTTTTAAACTGCGCTTCCAAATGGGCCGTAGTAGCTGCGGGTTATGAAACGGGACAAATAAAAGGAAACAGTCTAGTAAAAGTCACGGCAAGGCGCACGTGCTGTGTCTGGGTCACTGGTGGCCGCCACTGATCCGTCTGGGTGTCCCCCCCGCCCCCCGCCCCACAGCTGGGAACTGCTGGCTGCGGCAGGCGCGGAACGGGCGCTGCCAGGTCCTCTACAAGACCGACCTCAGCAAGGAGGAGTGCTGCAAGAGCGGCCGCCTCACCACGTCGTGGACGGCGGAGGACGTCAACGACAACACGCTCTTCAAGTGGATGATTTTCAATGGGGGAGCCCCAAACTGCATCCCGTGCAAAGGTGAGCGGGGGCTGGCGAGCTGCTGCCTGCTGAGGAGCGGCTCCGGCAGGGGCTGCTCTGGGGGAGGGAGCTGCAGGGGGGCAGCGCTGTCCTCTCGCCTCCTTCCTCGAGACCCTCTCTCCCCCCTGCCCTCACTGGCGGAGGGGATTTACCTCGAGCGGTGTGTCCTGAACGGGAGGGAAGCGTGTTTTGGCTCTGCGCTCTGGGTTCACGGTATCTTTTTTTATTTAAGCAGTTTTGACACCAGGTCTGCTCTGCACGCTTAGTACTAAAGTGGTGCCTCTTTCCTTCCCTCAGAAACATGCGAGAATGTGGACTGTGGGCCCGGGAAGAAATGTAAAATGAACAAGAAGAACAAACCTCGGTGTGTTTGTGCTCCGGATTGCTCTAATATCACTTGGAAGGGCCCCGTGTGTGGCTTAGATGGGAAAACCTACAGGAACGAGTGCGCCCTTCTCAAAGCCAGATGTAAAGAACAGCCTGAACTTGAAGTCCAGTATCAAGGCAAATGCAAAAGTAGGTTTGCAAATTTAATCCAATCTCCTTCAAATGTCAAAGCATGTCTGTCTGAGAGTAGGGAGGAGATGTTGGAGGTACTTCCTCATAGGAACCAGGTTGGGAGAGAATAACTAGACCATATTCAACAGATGAGGATGTAGATGAACTGAGAGCTCCCTATAGTCTAGCAGCACGTGTTCACACAGCTACCCTGAGATGTGAAGGCATCCTTCAGCAGCCCTTAAAAGAGGAGAGCTGCTGAAGGCTTTTATCTGATCATTTGTTCTTATCGTCACCTACACACTCCTCACTGGGATCCTGCTATCTTCTACTAATCACTGTGTTTCTCTCTGTATTTCAGAGACCTGCAGGGATGTCTTGTGCCCAGGCAGCTCCACATGTGTGGTTGACCAAACCAACAATGCCTACTGTGTGACGTGCAACCGTATTTGTCCCGAGCCCACCTCCCCTGAACAGTATCTCTGCGGGAATGATGGCATCACTTACGCCAGTGCCTGCCACCTGAGAAAAGCTACCTGTCTCCTGGGAAGATCCATTGGATTAGCCTATGAAGGAAAATGTGTCAGTAAGTATCTCTGGAGAAGACTGTGTGTGGTGGGAGCTTCCTCAGTTACCTGTTTCAGGGTGTCCAGTGTGTGTAACTGGAGTGACGTAGTTAGTGCTGGGGAGGAAGAGAGACTTCGGCAGCTTGGGTTAGTGCTCCTCTCCCAGAAGAGGAGAGCCAGGGGGAATTTAGTCCTGGAAACGACTGCAGTAGGGATGAGGGAGAAGAGGGCCTGATCCTGCTATGGCTGTGGGTGCTGATATTAGTATCCAATGGAGAAATAGCCTCCCTGAAACAGATGATGAGATGGTTACCACGCAATAAGGTCACTGAATTCAGTGGGTCTGTATTCCTGGAAACAATTGTCTTCAAGTGGTCTTGGCAAAGATTATGTTAACTTAATTGAAAACATCTGATCACTTTTTCCTCTTTAGAAATAATTGTGGGGTTTGGAGACTGTGGGTGGGTGAAGATAGGAAAATAAATTCTGTGCAACCTGACATCCTGTGTTGTGAGTGATTCCAGAAAGGACTGATAGTGCAGTGTATTACAAAGCACCTGCAGGGCAGCCTCTGCTCCCCAAAACTGCTGGGGGAATTTGGGGAAGTCTCAGGTTGCTTTTAGTTGGCATAGGCTGAGGTGAATTCCCTTTCAAATCTTGTAGACAACTTCTCTCTGTGGGTTAGCTTAAAAATAATTGATTTAGAAATGCTGGACCTGTTGACAAATCCTGCATTAACCACTAATTTGGGGAGCCAAATTTCCACTGACATGACATGGAGCAGGAAAGTCATGTACTATAGGCCAGAGTAATTCTGTATTCCCAGGGCCAAGCTTTGCTGGCACAGCTGTCTTTCCTCCCCCACATGCAGACAGGCACTGTTGTCCAAGGGAATACTTGCTTGAGCAAAATCAGCAAGTATCATCACATCTACTACATCTAAGCTTGCTTTCTTCACAGTTCACAGGGGAAAGGGAGGTTTTGGGAGTTGCTTGTCTTTTGCTTTGTTTTTTTTTTTTTGCTTTGTCTTTTCACTTACCTCTATTATTCTGTGTGTATTTTTAGAAGCCAAATCCTGTGAAGACATTCAATGCAGTGCTGGGAAGAAATGCTTGTGGGATTTTAAGGTTGGCAGAGGTCGGTGTGCCCTCTGTGATGAGCTATGCCCTGAAAGCAAGTCAGAAGAAGCAGTGTGTGCCAGCGATAACACAACTTACCCGAGCGAGTGTGCCATGAAAGAGGCAGCTTGCTCCATGGGTGTGCTTCTAGAAGTTAAGCATTCTGGATCTTGCAACTGTAAGTGAGATTTTTAACTCTGCAGACACTTAAGGCTTCTGAAGGCGATACCTAGGTAATGAAGACTTACACCTTTAAACATAAGAAAGCTTGATTTATTGATTCAAGGTACAGTAGAATATAAGTATCTATCTTTCACGCACACACTTTGGTTGCTGATAAAATGCAATAGATCTCCAACAACGAGCTGGCCTTCAAGTTGGAGTTTTTGGGGATGATCCAAGGACAAGCCATTCTATCAGAAAGGGGTTGCCCGAGGAGTGTAATTCTAGTGACTTTTTTTGTACTTTGTCTGCTCTCGTGTGCTTTGCTGATTGCTTTATTAACACCTGGATAAACTCTTAACTTGGTCCAAAAGAACAAGCTTAAAGGTAGCACATGGCACCTGGTTTAGCACAGTTGCCTCTACTAACGCTGAATGAAGGACACAAAGCAATTAAACTAAAACACCAGAGCGCTCTTTATTTGATTTCAGGAATCTGCCAATAAAACCTGAGCCATTGATTCTTCAGAACTTTCTGCAGTTATGACTTCATAGATTATGTGTAAAAAACCTTATTACATAACAGCAGATGCCAAAGAGCATCTCACTACAAGTCGCATAAAATGCAACGCTGTATTGTGGCTGTTCAGAGGGCTTTCAAAACATGCACTGAGCTGCTTCTGCGCTGTTGTTGTCCTTATTTAAACAACAGCTCCCCTGTATTCCCCCATCTAGCAATTAATGAAGACCCAGAGGATGAAGAGGAAGATGAAGACCAGGACTACAGCTTTCCTATATCTTCCATTCTAGAGTGGTAAAATCTCCATCACTATTGGAACAGCCATTGGGCACAAAATCAATGTCCGTACTGTAAATAAGTGTATGCTTATTTATTTTGGGGAGAAAAAAAAGTATACATATAGTTGAGTCTCGTAGACATTTATTTATACTGTGTCATGTTTTATAATTTATACATAAAATGTCTGGTTGACCGTACACCTTGTTTTTTGAAGAAATTTATTCGTTACGGGAAGAGCAGTGTTATTTATTGTGAGGTCTCTTGCTTGTAAAGTAAAGCTTTTCTTTTTTCTTGTAAACTATAGAAGTCCATTCCTTAAAGCCTACCCACATGATCTCACCTCTTCGTTTCACTGATGTTAACTCTTTTCCACTTTAACAAACTTGCATGTCAGTTTCTGTTACGTTTATTTATTGGATTTTCTTTTTGCCGGTCCTGTACATAAAAGATCCCTGTGTTTTTGTTTACAAGGAATCTTGACTGACCAAAAGGCGTTGTAACTGACTTAAGTATACTTTCAAGGTGCAGTGAGGCAATCTTTAAGGAAACTTCTTAGACTTCATTTTCTATACTTCTGATCACATTCTGAAATGGTCTCAGTGTATTGAGAGTTTATACTGTATTACACAAATTTTGAACCCAAAGAAATTGGATTGTGAGCTTTGGTATTGGCTACAGGCCTAACTGTGATAAGAATAAAGGTTTTATTTTATTTTTATTGGGGATCTTTTTGTAACATGCATAAGTGTTTTAGCAGACGTTTCCTTTAAGATGATCTTGCAGTGCCACTTTCAAAGTTTTCTTTCCCAATCGGTGTGTTGCTAAAAGTTATATCAAAGCTTTATCAGTTCAAGTTTCTTGCTTTTCATAATACTTTTTTTCTGATGCAATTTTATATTTTCAAACATGGCGAGTTAAATATAAATTCATTTAAATATATAGTTTTGTACTTTTCTACCATGTAAATGTGCAATGTATATAAAAGTTATAATGTGTATTTGTAAATAAATGATGAGTGAAAAAAAAAAATAAAAAGTGGAATTTTCCCTAGAGGCAGTCTTCAGTCTTTCATTCTGAATGGTTTTGGTCCTCTGGATTCTTTTGACCTATACAACACCACTTAAGGCCAAAGCTCTCAGCTCACGCTGGTATAAGAATATATCTCTTTCCAGATACAGACAATGTCTCCAGTTCATTGCTGTTTAACTACAGTGACAGAGGAGAAGAGACTTCCCATTTTTGTTCCAGTCTCAGACCTCAAAAAGATTGTAATTTTACAGAACCACAAAACATCTTGGGTTAGAACGGACCTTAAGATCATCTGGTTTCAACTACCCTAGAATGGGCAGGGACACTTTTCACTAGACAAGGTTGCTCAATGCCCTTTCCAACCTGGCCTTGAACACTTCCAGGGATGGGGCATCCACAGCTTCTCTGTGCAACTGTTCCAGTATTCTACCACCCTCTTAGTAAAGAATTTCTTCCTAATATCTAGTCTCAATTTTCCCTCTTGCAGTGTGTACCCTTGCCCTATCACTCCAGTTCCTTTCAGAGAATCCCTCTCCAGCTTCTCCTAGGCCCCTTCAGATGCTGGAAGGTGTCTAAGAGGTCCCCCCACAATCTCTTCTCTAAGCTGAACAGCCCCCACTTTTTCACCTGTTTTCATAGGAGACTGCTCCAGTTGTCTCACGTGGAGGTTCTCATGACACTCCACTGGAACTTGCTCCAGCAGTTCCATGTCCCCCTTTCGCTGAGGACCCCAGAGCTGGATGCAGAGCTCCAGGTGGGCTCTCAGCAGAGCAGAGGGGCAGAACCCCTCTCTCAGTGCTGGCCAGAGCTGCTTTGGATGCAGCCCAGGATTCCCTTGGCTTTCTGGGCTGTGAGCACTCACTGTGTGCTCAGGGTGAGGTTCTCATCAGCCCCCACCCCCAAGCCCTTCCCCACAGGGCTGCTCTCAATCCCTTCTCTGCCCAGCCTGGGGGTGTGGCTGGGATTGCCCCAGTGCAGGTGCAGGACCTTGGCCTTGGCCTTGCTGCACTCCCTGAGGTTTGCATGGTCCCACCTCTCCAGCCTGTCCAGGTCCCTGTGGATGCCATCCCTTCCTTCTGCTGCATCACACATTTTTAGACATCTTTTACTTTCATATTTCTAGGAGAATTTGAATATGCATTTGAATCTTTGCTATGCTTCAGATCCATATAGAGAACCAATAGAAAAAAGCAAAACAGGATCTACTTCAAGCTGTGTAATAAATAGCAAAGAAAAAAAAAAAGAAATCCAACAATCAAAGAGCACACTATCACTTGGAAATTATTTTTCTCACAAAAGGAACTTTAATTCAGGAGTTCCTTTTGGTCAGTCTGTGCTAAGACTGGACACTGTTTGAAACTGGCTACTAATGCAGTGAATTGAGAAAAGGTAATGTGCATAAGCACAGCAGGAACCAAAAGCTAGTATGCTACCTGGTCATGTTGTCATCATAAATAAGGCCCTACTTACAAAAATTTCTCTATTATATTACACAAAATATAAAAAATGTCCTTATGCATCTTATTCAATGATATTTTAAGTCTCTATTTGAACTGAGGTCTGAGTAAATTGATTTACCCTTTTAGTTTAAATACAAATATTTGAAGAATTTCCTGGTGGAGTCTTCTGTATATTTTCTGCTTTATATAAAATTCTAATTTGTTATTGATTATTTAACATTATCCAAGCCAAACATAATTTATTCATATCTGAATATATAAAAACTACAAGCATGCATTTATAATATTATATTCACAGTAGTAGCAAAAATACTCGCCCTTCTGTTACCTCATGTTACCTCCTGTTACCTCATTTAGACAAATAGTCTCTTTGGGAGGAAATATATGGTGAGTAGAGCAAAGGGAGCAGGATTTTGGTCTCCTGAGGGAGCAGAACCCAGAATAAAAGAGAACAGGGGCCAGGAGAACAAAGATATGGAAAAAGAATCTATTAGAAAACCTCCCAAGGAGCTAATAAACATGTCAATGACAGAGAAACAACCTGTTTAATAGATACAGCGACTATGAGAGAAAATTTTTCTTATATTCAGTTAGGTGCCAGCTACTTCATTTCCAACAAAACAACAACATTAAAATACTGGATTTAATTGTGAATATATTTACATGTCTTACAGAGAGACTGTAGCAGAGCAGGATTTCTGGGTTCTAGTTTTAAGTCCTGCTCCTGGTTCACAAAATAACTTTGGGAACACCACCAATGGAAAAATTCAAAAAGAAACAAAATTTCCAAGAAGATATATCTACACAAGTACATGTATGCTAAATGGCCACAAAAATCTACATCAGGTTTTTGCTGATAAAATTATTTAAAAGTTCTGAAACTGCATCTTTCATTGCTACTGCTATTTTTATACAGCTGAAAACCTTGAAACCTACATAGCACCAACACCTCATTGTGATGGACAGGTGTGGGATATCTCGAGAGGCTTCATGAAGTAAGCATCTTCTGAGCATGCCTACCACAGACCAGCCTCGTCATGAATCACAACAGCCCCAGAGACTTTCTCCCAGAAACACGTCCAGAGGTTGTGGAAGTACAACAGCCAGCATTTTACATAATATCATACTTGTAGAGAAGGCACTCGTTCTTGAATTGGGAGATGCAGGTTCATTGCCAGTCTCTTTCTGATGAGATCTTTCCCACATCTCCCAAGAGTGCATCCAGCACTAACTCAAGGTGAGACTCAGGCTGGAGAGCCGTCTGTCATGCCTGCTGGAGCCACACTTCTGTATTGGATAGGAAGCAAGATTCATCGAGAGAGGATAATTTGCAACCCTAATAGGTGCTCCTTTTGAAGAGGAAGTCCTGGGTTATTGCCCCAGGGGCTGCCTACACATTTTGCATTTGTAATTGAGTAACATGCATAAGTAGTGCTTGAAGCAGGAGCCAGAAACCAGGTTGCTTCCCTTCCTCCTTCCCCCAGCAGCTAAGTCCCTTCATCCTTGAGCTATGAAATCATGTTTAACTCTCTGCTTAAAGATTACAAATCTCAAATCAAGATTACAATTCTCAAATCATCTTCTACATTGAGTCATAGTTACAACAGGAGTGAGAGGCTTTACTTTTTTCTTTCTCTCTTCAGGGCTTGTATATGGAGAACGTTTTGGGAAGTGGAAATGCCATTTTTATTCCCTCAGTCTAATGAAGGAGGTTTGTGTGAGTGCATGTATGTGTGTATATTTGTTTTATTACATTTTTGTTTTGCTTCTTCTCTTAATGCACAGGCTACCCTGGCTGTTGTTTAAATGAAGAAAGAAAGATGTCTGGATGTTTAAGTACAGAAAGGTATAAGAAGCTCTGAAGTCAGGAGGACAAGCTCCTAAAACCAGAAGAGAAATAAATTTTCAGAAACTTTTTTCTCTTCAGTGTTTTGTATTGTCTGGCATACATATTCCTCTTGCTGTAAATCACATTTCTGAAACTCCTGGATTACCATGGAGTATACTTTTGTACTGAATCCCAGGTCTGTAAACTCCATTCACAAATGCAGGCAAAATAACTTGGAGCAGAGTGCATGTGTTTGAAAACAGAACCCCACATTCTGGCACTAAAGCAAAATCACCTTAATTCTAAGAGACTCAGCTTGAGGCATTTGAACAACATGAATATTACCTCTAAAGCTCTGGTTCCCAAGTGTATTTGTCTGTGCAACACAGCCAAAAGAGTATATTCAATTTTGGTCACACTTGAATGCATTTCTGATAGCTGCATTCTTCTGACAGACTTAAGAACAGTATCATAGACCTCTTTTGCACCTTTACCTCTTTGCTCACCTTCTCCCTGCGGTACACATCAAATAAGGCTACATTCCAAACCTCTCTACAAATTTTAAACAGCTGCTATTTCTTTCATTTTCTTTTTCCTTCTCTTTCTTTCCTCCCTTTTTTTTTTTTCTTTCATGAAAATGTTTCCTTCTTTCCCTCCAAATGTGAATCAGGTGAAATTAAGTTTCAGTATGCCATGCTGTTCTCTAGGCAGTGACATTTTACTACACGATGAACCACCAGGACAGAAACATCTGTATCTTATCCCTTTGAAGAACTAAGATTCCATGCTTTCTGGTGAAGCATAACATTTGTATATAGACCAAGGCATTCACAAGGTATCAGATGTGAAATTCATAACTCCCTGAAGATAAAACAATTACATTTTTTTGTTTGATATTCCTGTAATTCCAAAGCCTGTCTGACCCTCTATGGAAGCATGAGTTTTGCAGGTAATATATGAAAAAACTTACTAACTAACTCTTTAATTGTTTTTTTTCTTTTCTTTGCCCTGATAGACATAAATACATAATAGAAATTAATGGCTGGATTTTGGTCATAATCATTTGGGATCATCTGTATAATTCACATTAATTTGTTACTGCTAAACAAGCTGGTCAATGAAATTATCACACTGTGGAGAAAAACAAGAGGTGCAAGCCATAGTGCTCTGCTCAGAGACTGATTTGGTGTTAAACCCACAGCTTTGGCTCGTTTTCTGTCACTTACAACTACATTATTTTAATCTCCTAATCTTTAAATTGACTTGGTCAACCTTACCATAGGATTGAAGAATGCTAATGTGTCAGAAAACTGAGAAGGAAACACGGACTTTGGTACCATTTAATCAGATGTCCTAGATGCTACAGGATAATGAGTCTACCAAGGTGCTGAAGTACAGTTTTGAACACATAAAAGCTCGTGAACTTCCATTAGTGCCACTCAGCAATAGCATCTGAACCTCCCACTGTATCAATGAGTTCTACAGATGCTCAACTTCCCAAAATGAAACCACAGCGTGCATATTCCAGACCCAAATTTTAGCCATCTATTTTGAAAGACTTCTGAACTATTAAAAATAGAAAATTGAATATTTCAAAACTTTGAGCTATGTAAAAATAATTATCAATTACTGGTAAATTTAATAGTGTTTTAGGGATCCACAGCAAACACAGTATTTTAAAAAATCGTTATTACCCACTGTATTCATGGTTATAAGCAAAAAGATTTACGTAGGAAGAACAGTTTTAATAAATTTTTCAAGATCCCTTAGCAATTTGAGATATTCCTGCTCAGATAACAGTGTTCCTACAATCTTCTGCTGACCTTCACATAATGTACTTGTCTTTTAATTTCAAATTACCTTCACATTTTAAGAGGCACTTGGAACTACAAGGCTGATGTTGGTGGGTGACCACCAAAGGTACTAAAATGTGTTTCATTTCTGAATTAGAAGCATTGCTCAAAAAAGTCACAGGGAAAAACACATAGATAAGAGTGGTAGGTAATTACACAAGTCACTGGATAATAGAGACAGAGGTTGCACTGATGGCAAGAGAGCTCTGCCGTGTCTCAGGGGCTGGGGAGTCTGAGTGATGCAGCTGCTTCTGCCTGGAGAAAGGAAGCACCTCAGATCAGCCTTTCCATCTACAGTCAGGACATTGTGTGGACAGAGCCAGGCTTCCTGTAGCAGCACAGGTAGCAGGACAAGGTGTGCATAACCTGAAACAAGAGAAGTTCACAGAGGGTTTAAAGAAAAACTTCTTTTCACGTTAGTACAATCCAGCAGATGATCTCCTGACAACCTTTCCAGGTTGGATTATCCTACGATACTATGAAAAGGCATGCCCATCTACTTCCAAGACATACAGACAACAAAATCAGAAAATCAGTTAAAAAGAAATAATCCCCTCAAGAAACCTTGAAGGAGCAACCATATCACCAGAGATTAAGGAACCCGTTGTCAGTAAGAATACAGAATGTTCCTTCTTTAATACATCTTTCCATTATATGATCTTTAAGTGATTCTAAAATTTCCCATAAATGCTATTTTCCCACCAAGTTTAGTGAGTTTACTGTTCAAGAAAAGTGGCACCTATCCCTAGAATATTGACTCTGTGCTGGATAGAATGCTTAGTAGATAAAATGCAAGAAGATGCATAAAATATGTATATTTTTAAGTAAAAACAAGTAAATAACACTAAATTAAAGAGAGAAACAGTTAAAATGCAGTTTAAAATTATGCTATTGTTCAGACTTGCAATATTTTTTTAGTATTGACAATAATTCTCAAAGAGACAATAACTAGTACCAGCTAGATTGGTCAAGACAGCAAGGAAAGCCAAAAATAAAAAACCAAGCCCGAGACAAGAAACTTGGAAATATAATAGATAATGTCCACTGGAGCAAGTAAATAAAGCTCTGCAGGTATGTTTTCCATAGTCTTTTCCCACCTAAAGTGGTTTAGTCAGATCAAACCAAATCCTTGTTTCAAATGGTGACTCCATCTAAACTGCAAAAAGCATAAAATGCGTGACATTAAACATATACAAATAATGAGTATTTCCACATTTGGACTGCAGCCTTAAAGGACCTATTTTTTATTCTTTTTACAAAAAAGAAAATAGCGATTGAGCCCATCCCTATAAATATACAGAGCCGGAGCTCCAAACGTAGCCAGCACACAAACTTGAGAGTTTGTGTACTTCCCGACCCAGCATGCCTGGAAGCAGTGACAATTTGTTTATTAATCTTCCCATCATTCTCCACTTGCAGGCTCTGATGGAACTTCAGCCTTAATTGAAAAGCACTCACCACTGTCAGCAACGTGGCAAGCAGCACCCCATGAGCTGATGGGCCAAAACCCATACCACGACCCACAACAGAAGCCCAGAAAAAATCCTTATTTCCTATCTGGAAAAAAAAGACAGAATCTGAAGTGTGTAGTGACAGCCTGTGTGCAGCAAGGGTAGTCTAACATACAGAGCTGAGTACATGTAGTGTGCCTCACAGATACACCACAAGCTAGCAGAGAGCTCTTCACCTCACATGGCAAAAAACACATGGTGAGGCTTCAGAACATTTGAGAGTTAACCTTACTGCTTCCACTCAGCACCACCCAGCTCTCCTTAGTAATGAACTAGAAAGGAACTAGATATCTCTTTTCTGAAAAAAAAATCAGTGAGTGATATTACCTTTATTAGATTCTTTTCTTTCTTTGATGTTGGAAATTTCTGTTTGTTTGTTTTAGTGGGAGGGTGTTTGTTTTTATTATTTTTTGAATGAGACATAGCAAATATAAAATTGAGAGAAATGAAAAAGTAGCAGGAAAGTGTCACAGCAAGGTAAATGAAAAAAAGAAAAGTCAACGGCAGAGTAAAGCTACAAGGAAAAAGATCACAGGAACAAAAGTAAATAAAACTGTGCTAAAAGGTGCATGTGAAGAGCTCCACACCAGAAGGCCAGTTGTGTCAGACCCTCAGATGTGTGAACAACACCATGAACACTGAAGTGCCATCTACTGGTATATCCTGTGCTAACCACATTGCTTGGAGGCCACCATGCCATTCCACATGGAATGGGAGACCCATGTTTTTCTCTGCCACTGACTTTTTGCTGACTGTGGGTAGTGGACCTCGTGTTATAATCTCTCCACTGTAAAAGGCAGCTAATTGAGATTTCAGTTAACTTGTGTGCTTTCACAGCCAATACAAAGCTCTTTGAAATGTGGTGGTAGAACGTTCTGCTAGACAAGTCGAAATTTTTGCATATCCACATCCAAGCTCAGCACTTGTGCACAAGATGCTAAAAAAGGAAATGTGAGATTCATAAGAAATGGACAACAGAAGACACATGAGGAAAAAGAAAAGGGAAGAAGGTAAAGACCAGTAGGAGTTAAGGAGGAGGAGAATCAATAGAATACATTGTAAATTATTGCAATGTAAGTGATTAATTGCTAAGGAGAATACAGTTGATGCTGCAGTTTTACCAGATGTGTATGTGTTGCTCCAGCTGTGGGAACAGTAGACTCTCCAGATCTTGTTTCTGACACACAATAACTGTGAACTCTATTATGTGCAAATAATAAATCTAAGCAACACCTCCAATATATGAATGAGCAAGAAAAGGAAGGTCGTATTTTCAGAAGTGTTAGCACATATTTGTCAACACCAAACGTAGCTAAATAGCACAAAGGAAGACTACAAGACAATGGTAACACATGCACAAAGCAGTATGTGAGCTTGCAAGTAGATGGTTTTGAAACCCCATGTTTAATAGGTAAGGCCCTAGGGATGGCAGACAGGCAGGGTCTTGGGCAGACTGGATGGGCTTGTTTTGCTGATGTATTTACTGGCTGGTATGTTAATTTTTTCAATGTGTTATAGAGCAGTTCCCAAGTTAAGGTCATGACCCCACTTGGGGCCCACAAGCCTGGAAGTGAAAATGAAAGTGGGGTTGTGACCCTGGAAGTAGGGTTGCTAAGGGAAAACTTTGGGAAGTACTGATGTTGTGCTACTAGGTGAGACCCCTACGTGGACGGTATGTTTAATCACTGCTGAGGGACAAAGTTTTTACCAGTGTCCATATTTCTTAGAGTTAAGTCTCATTTCTGACTGATTTATTGCCAGATTCAAGTAAATGTTTCAGGTACATGAAGAGAGATTTGAAAATTAGATTCAGAATTTTGAGTATTACCTCTCAAAAAGATAAGGCCCATAATGCAGTGAAGATACATCCACCATTTTCTTCCAAATATCCATTAGTAGCTACAATCTAAAGATTAGAACTCACAATCCTTGGCCAGAAAAAAATCACTCCTACTTTTGCCATCTTTCAGAAGTATGATCACACCACCATGTTATCATTGTGGCATGGAGCAAAATCTTGAATTGTTGAACTCTGCTTTGTTACTGGGGAACATGGAGGTTCTCCCTCACCACTTACATAACCTTTGGGCAAGGAACAAGTATGGCTAAGAAAAGAACTACTATGTTGAGAAAAACACTCAATAGAAAGGGATAACCACCCTGAAGTCTGACATTCCTTAGAAGAAGTAGCACAGATCCTGAGACTGAATCCAGCCCAAACTGGTGAAGGTTTGAAGGTTTGGTTGCCAGGACACATAAATCTAATGCCACTTCAGGCACTGTAGAATATCCTTGTTGGTCTTCAGCTGCTGTATCCAAATTAGACAGTTTTCCCATATCTCTGGTATAATTTCTGACACCCCACAAGGGAGCTTTGATATGGCAATGAGTTTTAAACAGAAAAAGACCCCTATGTGTGGACAAGTGAATTGAGCCCTTAGGCTCTTAAATCATATAAGTACTTTTGAAGAGTCATGGAAAGTAGACATAAAAAGCATTTTTCATGCTCTGTGCACATTTATTTCGATCTAAAATTATACTGTGACATGACTGCAGCTTTCACTGTGGAGTTGGACAGCATTTCTGACTTTCACCTAGAGAAATATTTTGTAGTCAGTAACAGAACAATTGTGATATGCAGCATGCCATTTCAGTAAGTGAAGAGGCAGTAACAGAAGATTTTTGGCAGCAACATGTCTCTGTTTCTCATTTATTGGTAACTTGTATTGATTTATACCAGGATTAATTATTGATACAAATATTTCATCCATATTTTTTATGTCACAAGCAGGGAAAAAAGCATGGCTGTGAATAATCCACAGAATGGTTTATGAAGCACAAATTCCTCAGAGAGTGTCAGATATCCACCTGGTGTCCCTGAGTGCTGGATTTCACATTTAAATCTCTGAATTAACAGATGTGTACAGTCACACACAGCCAGAAAGACCCTTCTTGATACTACATTTGAGGAGACTCATGGACACTGTTTATTTAAAATAAATGGTGGGGTATCTTGTGCTTGTGAAATTTATTCCAAATATACACATATTGGAATGTTAATAACCAGTATCTGCACAGAGTTCAACTCCAAAGTCTTAGTTCATAAAGCATATCTTAAAAAGACAAGTACACTTACTGAAATCAGTTTCTAAAGAGAAAACACCTACAGTTTTGAACAGAAGTCTCCAAATACAAAACCCATGCTCTTCTGATGTAGACAACCCTATTAAAATTATGGTTTTTAATTTCTGCTTGAACATCTTGGCAAATGAGATCTGAACATTTTGGCAAGTGATATCCAAACATTTGAAATTACTTAGGCAAATAAAGTTTATAGAAGACATTACAATAAAGACTAAAAATGGTGGGTTTCAAAAAGAAGAAACTTCATTTCAAGCTTACCATATTTTGAAAAAGTGCACTTTTCAGATCCTTCTATTTCCTGTTAGAAGTGGGGATTGTATAACCATTTTCAAGCTTTTTCTCCACAACTATGAATACTTGAAATATAGGCTTCTATGAAGAAATCACGTTATGCAAGAACTCGGAGATTTTAAGAAACAGAACAAAAACAAACATTGGAAAACATGATAAAGTCATTAAGAGTCAGCAAGACTGCTGCCAAGCAGAGGGGACTTTATTTATTCAGAACTGTTCTGTCCTATGAAACTGCAGTCTTATCTGCATTTAAGAACACCTCTTTTAATTAGTCCCACATAGGGAAAATCATTCTCCTTACCTAGAAGTTGTAATTCTTAAGCTTAAATATATTTTAAAGGTATATCCTCTTTTTGGCAGAGAAGCAAGAGTCATGTCTTCAGCAAGAATGTCAGCATACCTACATCTTTGGAAGAGTAGTGTGAAGGACTGTTACCATGACAAAAAAAATAAAATTGCATTGCTAGCAAACATAATCATGTCAGGAAATGTATCAAGTATAGACCAGACTGGAATACACCATTTTCTGTAGTACCACAGAAAACTAATTATTGTTTAGATTTTGATTTTTCACAGGGGCAAATAGCCACAGTGGCTTATAAAGTTTTAATAGCTTTTTTCACTGCTGTAGCAAATCATATAAGAACATATCGAAAAATCTTGTACTATAGTCTTGTAAAATATTCAACATGTATCAAGACCAGAACCTATGTTTTCTGTCTTTGTTCTGATGATGCTAATAACAACAAAAAAACCCAACATAATATTTTGACATATGTGATCTCCAGAAGAAGAGTTGAATATATCTGTCACTGTGAAATCTTCATGTTTTCTAATGAAAAACAAAATATTTAAAGTCAGTTTTTCAACAGCTCGTGGAAATATGCTTGCACAAACTATCTGGATATTTAAAACAAATGAATGTAATTATTTGCACATACAATCACTTGCTGTGCTGTCTTGTCTCAGGCAGATTGCGCACTGAATCCTCAAAGGTTCCATGGGTTTCACAAAACCGGCAAATCACAGATGAGATCTTTGTTTAAGGCCTCCAAGGGGAACAAGTGGCTCAACAAAGTAGAGGGCGAATAACAACTGTTGCTCATGAGGAAGGTCTGACAGATCCACCATTACATTTATTTTTTCTCTCCCCAGGTTGCAAAGCAGCGCTGCTGCTATTAAGTAAATGTAGGCTGAACACGGAGGTGGTTTTTGCCCTTCCACCACTCATGTGAAGGCATCCCTAAGCCACTGAGTTCAGCACAGAGGGCTGGGCTGGGGACCCTGGATAGTATCCTAAGGCAGGCAGGGGTACAACAAAGCCTGGCAATACTGTATTGATAAGCTCAGCAGGGTCACAGCACAGGTGTACGAGTGAAGTGAATTTGTTATCAAGGCTCCTCCTGGCATACTTTTGGCTCAGGCCAACTACCTCTCTTTTACAATTCAAAGTTGTATTTCCAGGATCTGCACAGGCCAAGGATCCCCCCCAATAAGAATATAGTTAATGCAGTCAGGAGGAAAAGCCATATAGACACAGGCTTTAGCTTCAGAGGAGAGTCCATTTTATTCATTCACACAGACACAACCTTTGTGTCAGGTTTACACACTGTCTGTGCGAAACACCTCATTCATATAGTGCTAAAAACTACTTGTATAACTTGCAACTGATGGAATGACATAAGACAAAGCCACAAATGAGCTGTGTATGATATTCATCTTAATTTTCCAGCAAAGGCAAGCATGTATCAACCTGACTATGTTCCTTACTCCTTTAAATGTACCACAAAGATTTTTCTTGGGAATCAGGAAAGAGACAGCAGTTAAGTGAATATATTCAATTAATATCTTAATATGCAAACAGTATACAAGCAAAACACTAATAAACAGAAAATGTGTTTGTTATTAAAATACTTAGGGAAAAAAACTGATTGATTTCAGTAACTTCAGTGAACTTCACAATCTGTGTTTCTGAATAGGAGAAATGCCAGATTTGGAATAAGTAGTTGCCTTATGGAATCTTGGCGTTTTCTCCTGCTCAGAAATGCAAACTCTGAAGTTCAACTGAGCTATGCAAATCATCTTGTCTTATGCTCCTCTTATTAGGCAATTCTGTCTTGATATTCTAAGTAATGAACTACATAATACAGTCTCAATGATACATGGAATCAACATGTTACTTCAAGAGTAAAGACACTTTCCACAAAAAATTGCTTAGAATAATTTCTTTCATCCTTAAATTAAAGAGCTGCTGTCTGCACAAACATAGTTAGGCAGACTGAAGCAGGGAATGAGAAGGAATGAAGTGCTATTGGACACACCTCATGGGTTCTTGATGTTACCAGGAAAATTCCAGGTGCATAGCTCAGTCTGAGATGCTATCTACACTATGGGATGTGGGCAGATAATTCACATTTCCTTTCTTGTATGTCACTGATCTGTCTGCATAAGAACAAGTTATCTAACCTTCTGAACAAAAATAACTCATTAAGCTCTGTTTTAGAAAAGATCACAGAAATCTTTGCAAGGTTAAAGCAAATATCAAAATAGAAAAAGCAAGAGGGAAAAAAAGGAAGAATGCATGACAAAGCATATTAAAATAGCCAGATGGACTAGTAGTCCTAGGAAGCAAATAAGAGAAGCTAAATCACAGATGCTTATGAGTTTTGTTTTGTTTTGTTTTTTCCCAGCACAGAATTGATTAAAAGCTACCTGCTTGGAGCATTCTTGTGGGAAAAAAAACCCACTCTGGTTTTCCAGAAGTAACTAAGCAGAGTCAAGGCTATTGCCTTGCTACTTCAGACCAGTATGATAACTGCATTGTCTTCATTAGGATTTTGCAGGCTTAGTTAGCAGGAACTAGTTGATTCCTTAGGGTAAAAAAGAACCCTAATAAAATAGAAATTAGTTACAGGTACAGAAGTTACAGCTTCTGAGCCTTCAGTTCAATGCCAGCTGGAGAAATCTGCACCTGATTTGAGCACCCAGGTCAGCCCAGGGGCTCCGTGCAGTATTTAGTCCTCCACTTTGAGAGCTGTAGACCCTTCCCAGTGCAAAGCCTGGTGTTCTCCTGAAAATCCACTCTCTTGCAATAAGATAAGCTCTCTAATTTTTCTATTGGGAGAACATTCTTTCTTGGGTAGAACTGTCTGAGGGTCTCAGATAGCCACCAGCACCTTGATGACTTTAATTCATTAAGGTTTCCACTGCAAAGGAAGTGGGCAAACAGCCTTGGAAAATGTGAATCCTAACTTCAGAAATATAAAGGCAACCAGTTAGAAAGACACAAGAAAATGACAAAATAGTGACTTGCAAAATAGTTGGATTTCTGAGGCTAATTTTAGGGGGGCAGTTTGCTAAGATTCATTAATAAATCCAGCAGACCTAATTGCAGCTAAAGACATCTGTCAAGAAATTATCTTGTTATCACCTTAAAATTAAATTTTCATCTAACTTACTTGGTCCATGCATGGTGAAAGAGAAGACTGTCCTGTTTTCCTGTAGACATGAGGATTTGTGGGCCAGTTGCTTTTTTTTACATCATCTCTATTTCCATCAAGGTATCAAGACTGCTTGTATATGTTTAAAAGAGATCAACAAGAAGTGCTTTACTCTGGAAATCACATACATCCCTAGAAATTATGACCTTTAAATAATAAAAAAAAAAGTCACACATATTTTAAAAAACCCATAAAAATTAAGAATAAATAGATGGAAGTTCTGAAAGCTTACAATCACCATCCTGCTAGCTAAGAGGAACACTTTTTTGGTTGTTGTTTGCACTCAAAATCTATAATTCTGTAGGGTTTTAGCTGCAAGAGGTCTTCAAGTTCTTCTTGGACAGGTTACATGGTAACAGTGTTCTCATTCTGGAAACCTGTCATCAGGAGCTGGTGAAAGGGATACCAAGTACCTAGGATGCTATAAAGAAATACAACGTTCCTCCAAATATTTACATGAGATGACATGTAAATAAAAAAGACTTTTTGTGATTCCTTTTACTGATTCCTCCCCACCTACATAAAAAAGGAGGATGACTTATGCCAGAAAAAACGCATGACTTGGTGACTTGTCAAAAAGGGAATGAGGAATACAAACCCAAGAAACTGGATTAGGCTAGAATCAAATTTCAGTAAAAACATTCCCTAAAAAATCTGTGTTTGAAGCATATTTTTACATCAAAGTATTTAAACTTTCACTGATAATTACAGCTTCAGAGATCCCGATGTTGTATATTTCCAGTAATAAGCAAATTTTAGTTTCTGACTTACAGCTTTCAGCTAGTTGACATAGCAAAGAACTGAAAGACATTCTGGGAAATCTCTACCTTGTAATTCTTGGTCTTTAATACCAAGCAAAAGCTTCAGGTTCCATGAGACTTTCCTATAGATAAGATTATTGTTTATAATGACAGCCTCTGATCAGACATAGCATTGCATGCATATAAAAAATAAACAACATATTTTCACACAAAGGAAATGAAACAGAGATAATTCACTTGCACATCACCAAAAATCATTCCATGACACCATAAGGGAAATTCGGGGAAATACTTAGTTATGCTAGAAAAAGGAAGGGATTATAGGAAAGATGACAAGCTAGTAAAAAAAAAAAAGAGGCAAAATGAGGAAAAATTAGATAATCCAAAGTATCCCATCTGAGGGCTTCTTAACCATTTAGTTTAATATACTTGTCAACTTCACCTTGAAACAAAATCCAAGCACACAGATGCTGACAGCAAACATTAGGATACATGCTAGTAGTACAGAAAAAGACACAGACACAACCCAGGAAGAATTATATGACCATGATTGATCAGCCAGTGAAAACAGACAAAAGAATGAGACTGCAGGTGAGGAACAACTAAAAGTGATACAAGACAATAGTGTGATATGAACAAACTTCGAGTCAAGCACAATCCCAGGACAGGGTACAAAGATCAATGAAACTCTTGAACAACTTCTCTAAGGAGCAATGAGGCAGAATTAGTCCAGAAAATCTTAAGATGGAACTTTATTTAAAAAGTTTGTTATATAGTTGCCTAAAATTGGAGGAGATTGTGTGAGCCAAAAGATTCTTTTTAATCCTATAAATTCTTGGTTAGAAAGACCAAAACACTTTGCCGCTATTTTGAAAAATGCGACTTACAAAGATGATAACCTGCACTCAACAACTTTGTATTAAAATTTATTTTCTTGTTCCAGTTTTTCACGTTGAGAAGCTATCACTGCAAAACCTTTAAAACATTCCAGGGAAGAATTTGAACACAAAAATCCAAGTAGAGATAGAAAGTTCTTAACCTGATGAGACAACAGCCAAAACAGAATAAATATATGAGAGAAACCATGGGCTTTGCCTTTGTAGGGAGACCTAAAAGACAGAAAGGTGTGGTGATCAAGAAGGTCATGAAGATAATTAATCAATGCAAAATTCAAAATAATTTATATAAGCATTCCTGAAATTCCCTCCCCCACCCCAATTTTGTAGTAAATCAGTAACAATTAAACAAAGCTTAGTACCAATATAGAAAGTTCTAGGGCTTTACCAGATATATCATTTTCTTGCTCAAATCAAACACTGCTCATTATAAAACTACAGAAATTGTGAATGTGGTATATGGACTTCATAACTTGGAATTTTTTCAAGAAATAGCCCTAAAAATTGAAATTCAGAAACATGTAAAAACATGTTTCAACATTGTTGTCTGTCTTAAAGACAGAAAACTAAGAAAAGGTAAAAAATCCTTCTCTATTTTCACTGTAGTTTAAGAATCTAGTTGTTTTCTGAAGTGCAAATTGTAACTTTGTCAATAAAGGGGGTATTTCAAGAGACTGCAAAAGATTGCATTTGTTTTTTTTCCAAAATAGAAAATGTGGCAAGTTTATTTAAATCTTCTTAAAGTTGTACTTTTTCTGTTGTTGTTGTTTTGGCAGTTGTTTCCTTGTTTTTTGAACGTTTTTTTTGGTTATTGGAATTAGAAGCCTCAATTCAGAAGTATGAACATTCTAAGTTTCTTTAGGGCCATGAATATCTCAATTGAATGCATGAAGGACTCTATCTAACATCAATGTCAAACATATACCTGGGTTTTGAACATATATGAGGCAACATTATAAAACATTTTACATTAATGTCTGTTAAAAATGCATTTGGTTTTGAATATGGTAATATAAAAAAGACAATATAAATTAGGAATACATTGAATAATAAAATATGAGGCTAAAGGACTTCCTTGAAATTGTCTGATCCTGTCAGATACTACTTAAACAGTTTCTACATTTATTAACTAAAATAATCTTTGGGAACAGATATAAATGTTTTTTGCCATTTCTAAGATTCATCTGAATTAAAGATATGAGACATAATATGAAATTTAAGCTTCCAGCAAATGTTGCTAATGTCTTAAAAATTTTTTTCTGGGAGCCTTTCTTCTCATTCAGAATGCCAGTGATCCTCTCTACACCACAGAGATTGAATGGAAACCCTTTATTATTATGTCCATTTTGTTCATAAATGTACTCTTTTATTTCATCTTGTGTTCTCTTTTCAGAACAACTACCCTCCTCTTCAAAAAGGAAAACCCTAATAGCACTTTCCTCCAGTGAATTCCAGTAAAAGGAGGCAAGCAATAATAGTATGGATTAACAGGCATTAAAATGAAACCATATGGAAACATGGGCAGAGGATTTGAGCAGGAAAAGTACTGCTTAAAACTTAATCTTTATGTCTTAAAAGGGATTGTTAGGAACATTGCAAAAAAGTTCTGAAAACTCTTAATTCAATGCTGCTACAAAGCCAGTGTTCTGAAAAAGTAAAACAATGTTTATGTTGTCAGACTGGATCCTCATAGAATGACAGCCTGGGAAATACACTTTGTGACCTAAATCTAAACTAACAAAAGACCCTGAAGAACACTTATTGTATCTGTCATTTTAGTCACAATTTCTGTGATCAGTGACATGTACATGTGAACAGGGAATTTATTACTCTCTTGTAATACTACCACTCTTCACCTTTTTATGATGAAAATAGAAAATGAGGAAGAGTCTTCAATGTGTGACATGGCAAATAAAGTACAAAGAAAGAAATATGAGAGCTACACTAGAATTTAGCCTGTTTTTTATCAGAAAGGGAGAAAATGTAAGTTAAATTATAATTTAAAAATATTTAAAATTACGGGTTTTTGCCTGCTTTTCATTGCACTTCATTGATATAAAATGGAAAATATATGAGAAAAGTAGTCTGAAAGAAGGGGAGTTTTAATACTTTCCACTGACGTGAAGAATACACAGACACAACAGGGATTAAAAGTTTTTGATGAAGTGTCTCTCACTTAAATTTGTTTCTGCTTTCCTCATGGAATGGGATAATCTCTGCAGAATTAATTTTTTTAAAAATACTCAAAGAAAGTTAATTGCTAGCATAAGACTTAGAGGACAGGGGAAAAAAAAAAGGGAAGAAATGTAAGAAAAATGATAATACATAAATTGATAAAATTAGAAAAGAACTATTAAGAGGTAATTTCACTAGACAATTATTCTACCAAATGGTTATCTGTTTCATTGGAGAGCAGGAAGCGAAAAAGTAATGATCATACCATTTGTATGAAAGAGCCTTGCTTTCACAACAAATGGATGGGTTAGATCTCTCCAATTAAATCTTGACATGTTAATATCCGAGTCAAAAGGACAAGTATGACTGACATTACTATCTGTATTAGTTAAAACTAAACTCAACAGGAACACTGAAATGAGTGGAAAAGACCTTTTTGTGTATAATAGTTTCTGTTTCAGATGAAATATGAATTTATTTCAGTGGGGTTTCCTTGTATAGCAATACAACTGCTTTCGGTAAAAACTAAATCTGATACAAAACTAAACCAGCAACAATTTAGCCAATAAAAGGGAACAGTGACCCCAAGTTATAAAAGGACTGAATAAGCTATTTTCTATTATAATTATATGCTTGGAGAATTGTTCGAATTAAATTTTTTTCTTGCAAAACTGAAGCTCATTTTCCTTTGCCAGGGCATTGATGTCACTTTCGCTTTGACTGTGGGTTATTTTAAGGAAGGCATGGTGTTGTGGTGCACAACAGCGTGTCCCTGGGAGCAACCAGTGCTTTCGGAGCGCACTGCTAAGGATTGGTGATGGTTTAGGAGAGGAGATGGGTCCCGTCTGGAATCCTGAGGGCTGTCTGTTACTGGCGGGGGCCAGAGGGGCCAACCTCAAACACCAGGGCGAGAACCGGGGAAGAACAGAGAGCACGGGATTAAACACAGAGAGGAAGGGGCGGCTCCCAGGGGCAGGGTCCAACAGGGACAGGGTACAGCGGTGCACGGGAGGGGACAGGGACCAGGGGAATCAATGGGAAAAGCGGGGTGGAGCACCGCGGTAAAATACAACCAACGGAGATCAAGGAGGGGAAGAACAGTCTAGGGATTATACATATGAGGCGAAGAAGGGCTGAACTGGGCGGCATAAATTTAATTAACCAGTGGAATAACAGAATGTACAAGACATTAACGTGTGGCTGCACAGGCCCATGGGGGAGAGACTTTTCTCACCCTCATCCAAAAGGGTTTTTCCCTTCACCTGTCTCAGCCCCTCTTGGCTGAGGTACAACAACTCTGCTGGCAGGCCCCCAGGCATCCAGAGCATAGTGCTCCTTCACCAGTGTATTGAGTAAATCACAGATTCTTCAACATGTTCTCTTATGCATCACCAAGATTTTTCTTTTGTGGACATTTTCTAAATAGTCTACTTAGTAAATATTCTGCTAATATGTATTTCAGGAACTTACTTCTATTGAAACACAATCATTAATCCTTAAAAAAACCATGAGCTGCTTTATAGAAATCATATTGTTTTTCTGATATCACAATTATTTAGCAGAAACTAATTGTGTGAACAAAACATTCCTGGTGGAAATAATACAGGGATGGTAATAATCAGAATTTAAAGTACTATGTAGCATGCTTCATTACAGTAGGTTTTTATGTCATTCATCCAAATACAGAAGGTGCAGAAACACAGATGTAGTCTCTTCCAGCATGCCAGTGCACAAGCCAGACAAATACAAAACTTGTATTTCCTTATCCAACATACTCACAGCCAAAGCAAGTATAATCCAAATGGGCTGTTTCCTTTTCCTTTGCAATCTCTTGATTTCAGATTCCAGCTGCTGTCAGGATAACCACCTTTCATTTCTATATGGACAGTTACGGACAGTTACAGACACTGAACTTTTTGGCAGCTCTTGCGTATCTTAAGACTCTGAAGCTCTAAACTTAAGACAAAACTTAAATTTTGTTTTACAACAAGGATAGAAAATAATGCACATGATTCCATAGGATAATCTGATTATGAAAAGTGAGTAAACCAAAAAGGCCCAGTGTCAGAAAAACCCTTTTTCTGACCCAGAGACGCAGCTCCTAAGAGGTGTTTTAAATGATTTTATTCCATTTTCAGTCTTATGAGAAGTGTGAGATGGTACAGGTGTTACAATTCACACCATCAAAATCAGAAGCCAAACTATTTCCTAATTACAGTACATTATAAGTGTGTTTTGGCCTATCAGCTTTTGCCATACAATATTGCTAATGCTTCTAATCCAATAATTTATTAAAATGCCCCATATAGGTCTCACTACAATACATCTTTCACAGTTCTATTTCTCCAAAATATCCAGTCCAAGGTCATAATTTGAAACTTGTTTCTAGTTCAGTTTCTCTCTCACAATGCTTGTCCTACTCCATGACCCTTCCAAGTCAGCATACCTCATCTCAAGGTTTGCACAGATGCACAAGACCATGCCAGCCCTCCGCCAGGCTCCGAGAATTCTCCACAAAACCATTTCCCACATTTTCCCTTCTTCCTTGAACAGAAAAAACTTCTTTGATGGCCTTATTGATGACAGGCAAACGATGTTCTTATTTCTCTTTAGCAAACTCATTACATTTCAGGGCTCCTTCTCCCTTCTGAACAGATTGATTCGCAGTGCTAGGTACGTGACAAATAAATCAATCCTCACACAAGGTAGAGCACAGACAGTCTTTTGACTTGGGGATTTCCACAGCAGGGGAATCCCAAAACTGCACAACACTGAACATACACTGCCCTTTCCCAGATCTTGTTTGATGGGGAGCTGGCTGGGGTATGGAGGTGACATGAATGCCTGAATACCAGTGTGCTCAGAGGAACACAGGAACTCCTGTGAGCAGCACAAAGAGAGCTGGAAGTAACAGTTTCTTCCATCTGGTCAACGAGACAGGTGCACAATTGTAAATCACACACAGATTGCTGCAGCCAGGAGAAAATGCAAAAGCACTACTTTAAATGTCTTGCAAATTTTATAGCACAGAGGTTTGATTCCCAGTCTTGTCTGTGGTTCTGAACTGCAGAAGTCTAGGGTCCAATCCTTGCTTCAGTTTGGTGTGGGAACAAGCTGTTTGCCTTGAAAGTCTTGTTTATAGAAAGTGAGGTGGGGCTTATTCAAGACTTAGGACAATTGTTTAAAGTATTCTACCCAACACCTACCCCAGCCTGTGGGTTTTACTGCCAGAGAAAACAATCAAGTTCATTCAAACTCCATCTTTAAAATAACTTTTATGAGTAGGAAAAAATTTAATGATAATGGATATTACTTAAGATGAGAACTTCAGAGTGGAAGATTAAATGCTGTCCTTGCCTCCAGCGTCCTCAGGAACATCTTGCAGTGGTAACTACACTGAAGTCTACTTTCATGCTAACATAAAAGGACCTCAGTCTGATCTATCATTGCACTATTAATATTTTCAATTTCCATAAGGCTAAAGGAAATTATTTTCAAATGTATTTTACTGGACAGCACAGTTACTCCATTAAGATACATTTATACTATATATTTTCAATAATTTCCTGTAATCTCTCAAAAATATTCGAAAGTCTCTTTCTTCAAAGTAGCTGGAGTTATTCAGTATCTACTTCTAGCTGATGCCATTCAATAAATAGACAAGTTGAAGTGAGAGCCCATTTGTAGCAATCAAATTTCTCACAGAGCAGTGGTAGTCTTAGCACTACTCTTGTGAAAAACTGAGCTGAAAATGAGTTTATGCATCCAAATGAAGATCAGATCAGTTGGAGAAAAGGTTTAAATTGTGCAGAGGGAAGGAAAGGAAAACAAAGTCACAAATTTGATCAAAAATGTTGGTTTCAATTCAATTCTGTACCTTTAAATAAATTAATAATTAACAAAGTAATCTTTCTCATAATTTATTTTCCTAAATTTTCAAATGCATATATTTATTTAGTTTACTTATTGTTCCTGTTCTCATAAGGAATTAAAATCCTTTACATATAAATATAAATCTTATAGGGATATACGGGATATACACAATATAGAATATATAAAAAGATATAAAAACTAGATATAATATAGCTCTATAGTATACATTATTAGAATATATATCTCATAGATAGAAATAAATCACTACTTTTCACCAATATATCAAGACACATGTCCTAATTTTGCATGAAAGGGAAATAGAGTTCAGAAAAATGGTGCTTCTGCTGCACTACATATTATTATATAATATAGTGTTGCCAGCAATATTACAGAATGGTGAATTTAAAATCTTTTATTCCACATTAACCAGTTTCGGACAGGTCTTTCATAACAAGTACCATGTCGTATTTTGGAAAGCTCTAAAATCTCATCATCTGAACGCAGGGTTCAAAAACTATGCAACATGTCAGGTAAAGAGTTCTATAATAGTTGGCAACAGAGAAATCTTTTTTTGCAGTGTGAACTGTAACAACAAGGGAAATCAAACTATGTCAAGACTGGAGGGAATTATTTCCTGAAGACTTAATTTTCCAGGAACCTTACAAACAGCTAAGAAGGAAGAATGACTGTCATTATTACTGAAGGAGTGTCTGATCTGGACAGCTAAAAGGACTAGTATCTCTAACAATTGTTTTACTTTTATTATTGTAAGACTCTTCCACTAACAAATACTCTGGCATACCTAGGATCTTTCAAAAATCATATGAGAAGGCAGATGGCTATAAAAATTCATAGACTGAAATCTGTTTTACCTCCAGTTAAAAAAAAAAAAAAAAGGAAAAAAAAAGAAAGAAAGAAAGAAAGAAAGAAAGAAAACATAGAAATTACCCTACAGATGTTAATAATTGTCTGGGGTGGGAGTCGGGGAATGGGAAGGCTGGCTTCTAAGTAAACAATGCAAAAAAAGACAAAGAGGTCCCTGCTGATGTACAACAATAAAAGCAGTTTTCTCAGCAGTGTCAGCTTAGCAAGCCTGAGGGTCTGTATTTTAAACCCCAGTGGCCTGACGTCACTCACCCTGATGGTGTGTGTGAAGGAAGCTATCTCTCCGCAGTGACCGACCTGAAAAGTGTTTTCAAAGCCCAGTGGGCTAATGTCACTCACACCGGCGGTGGATGGTGGGATCTCTCAGGGTGGCAGCCTGGGGGAAGTGAGCTGCAACACCAGCAGCCGACCATCACTCACTCTGATGGCAGGGGGTCAGCTGGGATTCTTTGGTGGCCTCCCGGGCAATGGTTAAAAAGAAGATTTTGGTTCACATGTCAATGTCTAACTTGAAAGCAGCGAGTATAAAAAGTGATTTTTTTTTCTTTTTTTTTTCCTTTTTTTTTTTTTAATTGTGTTTCACTAGTGGCAGCAGTGCAGCCAGGAAGGGGAGTTTCTCTGCAAGGACGTCTGATTGCATGTGAAGCTTACAATGGGCCTGGCTCTGCCTGGTTTTAATTTTTTTCTCCTGTATGAGCTATTTTATTCTCCCATACCAAAGAGGGGGAAAAATTAAATCCAGACAGCTCCAACTGCACTTTACATTTCATATGCAATCAAACAGACTTCGAGAATACCATCAGCTTTTTTACCAACCTGCCTGCCATGTCAAGAATGTAAATAAATACTAAAATCCCAAAACATCATGTTCTCATGCTAACTCATCTTGTAATGCAGAAACTGACATTTGGGACAAATTCCCCCATTAAATTTACCCTGACACCTAAAGCATCGTAAGGTTTGCAAAGGATTGCATACAAATAGTCTCTGTCCTGCTGCAAATACTTAAAAAACCCTACAAGCATAAGTGCAGCTGATATTTCATCAGCAAAGTAAATTATTTGGGACAGAATGAAGCCAAAAGAGTCACTACTTACTGAGAAAGCTCTTTAAAAAGATAAATTTTCAAAATAAAATTCTCAAACTAAAACATAGTATTTTAAAAGCTAAACCAAAGTCCTATGAAAGTAAATGAATGTTATTTAGTCTGTGTTAAACTGTCATGCTTAGTTGTCTTAAGGGTCAGAACCTGAGGGATATCCAACACTGAAGTCATAGCCTCTGTATGTAAAATCAGTACAAGCAACAAATAAAAATGAGACTGGGAGAGAACATAATCAGCTTTCTTGCATTTTGTATCCCTTTTCCAACAGCTCTTTGCCCCATTAGACTGTCGAGATTGAGACTGATGCTATTGTTTCCTACATAGTTCCTCTCTGCCACCCAGAAGAAAACAAACTAAATCAAAGCAACAATATCTTAAGGAATAGCTCAAGAGTTCTGCTAGTCACTGCTAACTGTAGTTTACTTGAGAGTATGAAATTATTTCTAGCAGAACCAGTTTGTTTGGGCATGAAGTAAGGCTGTACAACCTTAGTGTAGCAGGAAAAAGTAAAAGGTTAAATTTTGCTCTCCAATTTTCACAATGTGTGCAGCTCACATATGTGAAGAGAAAATATGACTCTAACTCTGCATAGCTGAGCTAATAAGCTTTCTCATAGAGTGAGACAATAGGAACTGTGAGCATACTGTACAGCACAATAAGTGCTGGCACATGAACTGTTTCAGTCTTTAGGGACAGTGTTTCACAGTATATCAGTGACAGAAGATCAGCTTGCAGCCAGAATTATGAATGAAAAGTTTAAGCCTTCATGGAAGTATTGACTTCAAATGATAGTTCTGCAGTTACCTCAAAAACTGATTCACTGAACTATTTTGAAGAATATGGCATTTAACACTCCATTTTCTAAGATTTCCATGCACAAAAAATCATTAGTTTAACCTAAGACATGATGTTTTAAAAAAGGTGTTGTATTATATGGGTGAATACATTTACACAAATTTAAGGCAGTCAGATAAAATAGTACACATTCAACGTGTAGGAGTCTACTTATAAAGGTCTACTTATAAACCTGGGCAACTAGTGGGAGACAGAAAAATTCATGTCTCTCCCTTTCTCAGGCACCAGACTGCAAGGGACTGTTGGTGCATATTAATTTCACAGTAAACTGTGTGCTTGGAATTGTCACAAATGCTGTCTCTAGAGAGCTATGGTTATTTGTCTTGAAATAGTCTCTCATCATTTTGTGACTACTATACAAAAATACTTCATCAACAAATGCTATGGTTACATTTAAATTAGTAAATA
Organism: Cisticola juncidis; assembly: GCA_013400215.1. Taxonomy (NCBI): domain Eukaryota; kingdom Metazoa; phylum Chordata; class Aves; order Passeriformes; family Cisticolidae; genus Cisticola; species Cisticola juncidis. The sequence continues at coordinate 634,769 of VXBR01007697.1, read as the reverse complement.
AACAGTCTGAGGATCCTTTTGTACCCCTGATGTGGCTCAGCTTACATGGCACAGTTCACATCCATGGAGCTAAACTCTTTCTCCACTTCTCCCCTACTCAAAAAA
>VXBR01007697.1:596142-634633 GCA_013400215.1 Cisticola juncidis | reverse complement strand
AAAAAAAAAACCCAAAAAAAAAAACAACCCAAAACCCAGAAAGGCCTCATCCACAAAGCTTATTAGAACAGTCCCAGGCCCATGCTCATTCCCAGACTGTGCTCAGACATTGTTTGGGATGGTGCTAATTAGTCAGGGTCAAAACGGTTCCAGGGGCTGTGCAAGCAATTAGCAGCACGTTCACTTGCACACATGCTCAAGCCCATCAGTCTGATCTAACACAGGACCATCCTGCCCCTCAGCTGCCAAAGGCAGCTCCCGAATTTGGCACCCTCCTTTGGCAGATCCAGTTTACAAGATGGCAGTTTCAAATTCCAGCTTCCATGTCCTACCTCTGTCCTTTCTCCACCCAGAGGAGTGGCATCAGGGAGAGCGGGGGTTTGAAGAACTGGGTCACACGAAATACAAGGAGCTTTCAAATGCTGCTCAAACCATTGGCTTGCCCTCTGGCAGGGAGAGACGATACAAAGCTGGATCTGCCCAAAAGGTCTTCAGCTGAGCCATGATAATCTGTCAGCTGATAGACAGACTCAGACAGTTTACCTCACTTCACAATGGAGCCCTCAAAGGCAACTGGCTTCACCAAACCACTGGTGCCTTTGAACAGCTATAAAATCTTCCCCTGCTTACATAGACAGCACAACACTTCCAGCTGAAGCACCTCAAAAGAGAAAAGTTCCGATTAGATGATGTAAATCTGAGTTGGTGTGAATGCCCGTCGTCACTCATGCACTTGACAAAGATTTTGGAAGAGAGAAAAACTAATTAATTTCGTGAGATGCAGATATTCCTGCTCTGTCTTATATGCAGGTGACTGAAGCTTTGATGTGAGAGACATGCACTATTAGGCTGATAACGAATACAGCTGTGAAAAAAAAAAAATCCCCCAAAAATATAGGAAGCAGTTTTTCAAGTCTTTCCTTCAAACTTACTGGACAAAAACTGCTAAGTTCAAAAGTTTAGGGTTTTTTCCCACATGCACTTAACAAAAGACACCACTACCCCATATAAACCATTCCAATTCATCATTGCTACAAAATCACTCCTGTTATCTGTCTTACTACATCTGAATTTGAACATACTCGCTAACAATTGAAAAATTAATTTTAAATACATCTGTAAACCCAACAAATTTGTAAATTGTTGTTATTACTGTGTCTCTATTATGCTGCTCAGACAAGTTTTCCTTTTCTCTTTTTTTCTGTAGCATTGTTTCTGTTTTGAAACGGAAAAACAGGATACACTTTCATTTCTCCACAAATCAGAAATATTCAGGGGGAAGAAAGAATAGAAAATTCGTATTTGTGGAAAGTTTGGATAGGATGACTTGTAACTGCCTAATACAAAGATTATGAAATAATGGCTCTAGGTCTGACATTTCATTAGGACTACCTAATATAAGGGAGTTGCTTTTACAACTAATGTTCTGTTGATTTGATACGGCAGAAGACATTTGTTGAAATTTTGTTTAGCTTTTCATTAGAAATACTTTTCAGTCTTCCTTCACTTAGGACAAGAAAATGCTGAATCTACTTGCTTGTACAGAATTTTTGTATCTGACCCTGTCAAACTCTGCTGTCAAAATCAAGCACAGGCTTGCTACTCTTGGAGCAAAGCAGAAAGTTAGTTTCAAACAAAATCTACATCCCCTCCTGTAGCAATTTATTAGCTTTTATTTTTTTCTGTAGTCTTCTAAATATTTTCTCATTGTTAACGTAAAATTAAAGCTGAAACTTCATTTAAACGTTTTTTTTTCCAAAGTGTAATCAGATTCTTAATATTAAAAAATGAAAGTAATTTCAAGAATACCATCTATTTTCACCATCAGAACCAAAAACTTTTCAGTTCTTCACAATGTTGCAGATCTTAATCTAACACTGCTTTTGCACCATGTGTTTTTGGAAACTTTATGTCATTTGAGCTTTTGGCACTGAACAGAATCATACTTGACTTTTGATTTACAGCAATCTGTCTCCTTTAACCACGTACACAGCACCCTAATTATTGTAGGGTGTGAGTACTGCTATTTACTTCCTGTTTAGTTAATGCATTATAAACACGACTCCAAGAGGCTGGAGGTCGTGTCAGTCTTCCTCGCTTGCATATAGGAGGTAAGGCTGGAACTGGTTTAAAAATAGAACAGAAGGAAAGTGCCACAGTGTGCTAGAGGCTTCCTCATCCCTGCGAGCTAAGAGTGGGAATCCATTTCAGACAGCGACACCAAGAAGTATGCTGAAAAACAGGTGCAAGGAGATGTAGCAACACTTTCACGTCTGTCTACAGAGTGCACCATTTTGTCTGAGAAACATAATGGGATAGAATGGGGCCAAAAATACCTGTCCCCAGAGCTTCTGTGCCCAGCAAGGGGGTCTCCAGGCACAGGGGGACCAGCCAGCCCAGACACCAGCCCACACACCTGGAGCTTGTCCCCTGCCACTGAGAGCCACAGAGCCAGCAAGTGTTAAGGGTTGAAACAGATCTGAAAGATCATCTAGCCCCAGTACCCCTGCCATGGGGCAGGAACACATCCCTGGTTCCCTAGTCCAGGTTTCTCAAGGGCTTTATTCAACCTGGCTTTGAACACTGCAACCTGCTTTTGAATAGTGATTGGGGAATCCACAACCTTCTTGGGCAACCTCCTCCAGTGTCTCACCACCCTCACAGTAAGGGATTTCCTTCTTATAGCTAACCTAAATTTCCTCTCTTTCAGTTTGTGCCCATAAAGAAGATGGTATTACAACCAACGCTGCCAGAAAATGTTTCTGGGCCAAACGCAGCTTGGGAACAGCAGCGTATGCAATCCAAACACGTGAATGGCTCCTCCACGGAGCTCCAGGCATCAGATCCGCCTTCCCTCCATGCCAGCAGTGCCTTTCGCTCCTGCCTCTGCCAAGCCCCCTCTCCACCGCTCCCTCTCCCCGCTCCCTTCCCGGCCGCCCTTCCCACCGCCGCCTCTTCCCGCCCTCGCCTTCGCGTTTCCTGTCCGGGCGGAGGAGGTTTGGCCCCGCGGCGCCGCCGTCCCCCAGCAGCTGCGCTGAGCATCATGGCGGCGTCTCTCTCAATGTCAGCGGCGCTGAGGGGCCTCGTCGCCAGGAGCGGTGCGGCCGCGGTCCGCCCGCCGCCGCCCAGGTAACGNGGGCTGCCAGGCTGGCAGTAGGCGCCGGGCCGAGGCTTTCTCCGTGTCAGTCCGTGCGTGTCTTTGCCCGTCCCCGTCTGTCCGTGCGTGTCCTTGCCCGTCCTTGCTGCCTGCCTGGCGGTGACCGCCCGCCCGATGTCCTTGCGGTGCCTGGAGGTCGAGTTCTGGTCGTCATGGCCTCACTTCCCGGGAGCGTAACCTCGCCAGCAGTCTTCCCAGAGATTTGCACCCCACTACATTCTTTTATATCGTGTTGCTTTTCCTCTCCATTCCTTTTTCGAAACACGTTACTTTTTTCAGAGGATGAATACTGCTTTTTTGCCGATTTTCTGAAAATAATATTGGAAATAGCTTTGTAATCTTAGGTGGCACTTTGTTATTTGTTTCTTTAATGCAGAGACCTGTGTTAGAAGTCACGACCCAACCGCGAGTTGAAGATGCATGCATGTATTTACTTTTTGCATGTCACAGGCGCAAGGCTTATGTAAGACCCCCACAGTAGTCAGAAATAATGTAGCTCAATGCCTTTAGTTGTGGAGAGTTTCCTGTGCTCCTTAAGTCTTTACATAGTAGTAGATACAGGTTAGTTCCAGTAATTTTTTAAAAGTATGTGGGAGTTTTTAAATGTGTATATGTGTATATAAATATGTAACAGAAACACAGATAGAAGCACACAGAGCAACTGTATAAACACACAGAGAAAGAACTATAGCTCTGCTATTTTTTCACATTTTTATTCTCTGATTGTCCCTAATTGTCTCTGATTGATTAGCTACTGCTGCCTCCTCCCTCCTAAAATGGCAGCTGTTTTATGATGTTGAAGGTTAATTGTCAGTCTCCAAAAAATGCTTTGAAATTTGTGAGTATGAATTTAAGCGTTCCTCTATGCTAATACAGAAACTTACTGTTCATGGTCAGCTATGTCTTTCTGCCCTTCTTCTACTCTTCTGTGGTGCTGACAGAACTGTTGCCTTCCCATGTGGTAAATTGTGTCAGTCAAGTGAATCAGGCTAAAAATAATATTACTTGTTTTAAAGACTTACAGTTCTACATTTCAAGTAATTATTTCAGAATAAATAGTAGAATGTAACAGAGCTGGGTATGAGAAGTATGGAAATGTGAGGTAGGTACACTTCAGTTGGTATTTCTTCTTTGAAACAGTACATTAGGTTCCTTGCTTGTCACTGAGAGTGAGGAAAAATTAGTATCTCATAACATTTTCTGTAATAGGGATGTTGAGGACATTTGCCTGAGTAAGACTGAAACTTGTGTTTCACATTCTGTAGGACAATGACCTGAGCATAGGTCAGCAGATTTTCTTGGAGAAGAGGGGGAACATTATGAGTTTCTCTTAAAGTTCATATACAGCTTTGTAACTACTGCTTGTTAGTAGAATGAGAATAAAATTTTCTATGGAATGAGGAAAAGGTGCTTCAGAATAAAATAGGCTTGGCAGAATGAGGGAATGCTTAAGACTCATTTATTGCATACGTTTTGCAAAGTGATTATTTCCTGGTTAGGTAGGCACTGAAACTTAAATATTTTCTCTATTACTGTTTTATATAAAAATATCTATATATGAAAAATATTTATATGAAATTTCATTCGTAACCATCCTCTATAGTCTCCCTACTTGTGACTGAGAATCAACATACATAATTACAGAAAAAGATTTAGGGTTCTGTGTTTTAAATTCAAGATGTCTTCCTGCAGCTCATAGTAAGGTGATAAATCAGAAGTAGACAGGAGAAAGTGTATTTGTTGCTTTTTTATTTTGTATTCTTCCTTGTATGTAACTGTTTGTTTTTCTTTATTACATACCATTTAATCTTTCTTACACAGCATGCAATCCTTTGTGTTTCATCAGAAACCTAAATTTTAGTATACTGATAGATGCCTCAAAGTTTGACTGTGTACAAGTCCCATTTTTAGTTTTAGTGTCTCGTATCTCCTGACCTCACAGATCGGCAGCTGTCCAAAAGACTACTTCTTTGAGAAGCCAGTAGTTTGCTGCATGTCTTGCAATTGGATATATAAATCCTGCAATACTGCTTTCCTTTTAGAAAAGTATTTTGATAGATACAATTTGGTACAAGTAGTCTCTTTGTTTTGAAGTATATTTGAAGTATTTGTCTGTCTAATTTATTGGTGGAGTAATCTCTGTCATTGTCAAACTGTAAGAAAGAATGTGTTATACCAGTGTGCTAGATGTGTGTCTTTAAGTAAATACAGGTGATAGAATACTAACAATAAAATTTATTGATGTTGTTAGGAGATGACCAAAGAAGATTCTGGAATTGTCAACTCTGAGGGCATTTGAATGAGTCATCACTCTACACTATGCTTTTGTTTACTTAGGTTCAGAGTGAAGTTTGGTTGTTGGGTAAAATTTAAAGCCAGTTTCATGTTACTTACCTAAATTAGGTTATGAGAGTGATGTAGCTTATTGTTTGGACACAAATTTTAAGCATTCAAGATTTAGTTTTATTTGCAGTGCATTTTTATGCAGATTTTTGCATGTTAAACTTCTTATAGTGCTCCAATTTTCAAAGCTTCAGTTAAATAACAATATGATCACTTTACAAGAGAGACTCTGTTTTGATTTCTGTTTGTAATATTTGATTTTTTGAAACCTTATGACATCATCTAGTGCAAATATATCCTTTACTGGGACATGTTTAGCACTTTAACATACACATGCCCAAGCTGCCCAATGATTCTGAACTGGTTATTTCCACAATACGGACATAAGTGTTCAGTGTGAAATAAGAAGAACATGCAGCAACATTCCACTTACCTTTATGAAATCCAGAGTGCATGTTTTAAATCACTTAAGCAGTGGTCACTGAGTCCCTCATTATTTTATTTGGTGGTGAGCCTAATAGATATCAGCAGGTACTTGAGCTGATTCAGAAAATAGAAGTGTCTCCTTTGCATAGATCATATTTTGAAGCTTTCATGCTGTAAGATCTGTGAAGTTTTCAGGAGGCTTGAAATTATGTTGAACGTGTTGTCCCTAATTTGACCTAGAAGATTGCACTGTTTCCTCCCATTAGAAATGGACAGTTGAAGCTGGGAAAACTTCAAACAAATTCTTGCTGAACTGGGAATCAGATATTTCGGTTTTAAAACGACTTCAGAGTGTTTCTGAGAAACCCTTTCTATCAGAATTTGTTGGACTCAGAATTAATTTCTGTTGCTGTAGCAGAATTTTGTGTGTAGGTGTAGTATGGCCACACACTCTGTACATTTCACAATAATTAATTTTTCGTGTCACTTTTCAGTGTTTTTTTTAAAATGTGTTACCTTGCTCTTGTAATGCTGTTGTAAAAAGTCTGAGTACGACAACAAATGTTTTGCTAGTTCCTCATTGTTTCGGGTTCAGGAGGATGCCCGTGCACAAAAATCTCCAGGCGCAGTAAGAATTGCAAAGCAAGTCAATTTGAGTAGTCAGTTTTGCATAAATACATACCAGCCCCTGGATGTTGGAGAAGCTGCTGAGCAGGAGAAGGAGATGGAGCATGGTGCTCAGGCAGGAGGGGCAGGTAGGCTGTGCACTTTCTAGGCCTCCCCTAGACGAAAATGGTCCTGCATCATGTCCCTCCTCTCCCCTCCACCCCAGAACCACCCCATCACCTCCTAGGAGTGGCCAGTTTGAGCGTCATCTCAGGCAGGGCCAGTGCAGGAGATCAGGTCATAGTGGTGCATGTTCACACCTCCATGCCATCAACGGCTTCATTGTGTGTTAATCCCCCTTCAGGGGAGGAATCCCACCAGGTGACTGATAGATCTTTTCACTACTGAAGGATGATTTTACCAACTGTAAGGTCTGTTACATTATCCTGTCCATGTGTACAAACAACAGTGGACCAAATATGCAGGCCTTAGACCTGTCTTCTGTCCCTGACACAATCATGAATGGATATCTGAGGCTATGAAAGTAAAGAATTACGGACACTTGTGTAGGATGAATTCACTGTTACTCAGCTCATACTCAAGAAGTTGAGGAAATCTGGGATGTCTCAATTTTCAGTTACTTTTTAATCAGGCTTCCGCCTCAGGAAAATGAGGAAGAAGCCATTTTTGGAGCAAAATAAATAACTTCTAAATTAAAAAAAAACCACTCCTGTTTAATTTTTTATCCTGTTCTTCCATTGACAATAGAGAAAACCCTAGCTATGTAAGAGATGTTTACAGACAGTTTTATTTTGGTTGTTCACCAGAAAAAAAGATGTATTTGGCTTTTAAAATACGGATTTAGCTGGAATTTTACAACTTTATCTTAAGTATGTATTTTGGTTTTAGTGTGTATCAGAGCAAATACAGTGAGTCACAGTATCTTACAACATAATAGCGCTAGGGTAAACTGAACTCTGGAATAATATTCCTGCAGTTTTTTGCTCATGAGATTGTGGTGACATGGGAGTTCTGGAGAAGACTCAAGGTGAAAGATGTGGAGAGACAAATGGAGATTGACAAGGGGAGAAAAAGATGAAATGCACTACAGTTCATACATGTGATGAGTATGAGTTTAAAAACAAAACTCCAGGCAGCTGTGAGTGTTTGTCTGATCTTGCAGACACCCTGAAGCAGTAGTTTGGGAATAGGTATTTCATATGTCTGAAGTGCATAATTAGTTTAAAAACAACTCCTTCTGTCCACGCTGTTCAAGTAGTGATTGTGTGGTTAAGAGAGGGTCTAGGAGGCAAATCTTGCCTGTTCACTGTGACTGAAAGCAGTATCAGCGGTTATTTGTTATAGTCACAGGTGCTTTGATGACAGCCTGTGTCTGGCTCTTTTGAAGGAAAACCCTCTTTGCCCAACAATTTTGCATGCTTTGAGGAAAGGGAAATTTCTGAAAAGTAGGATGACTTAATTCTCTTTGCAGTATTTTGTGTAGTATCTCAAAGCTGCTAATCCATCATTACTTGAGTAGTTGCAACAGGATAACTTACTCATGTCTGCTGTGTTCATGGGTATGCACCATTATTAAGATACTGAAGTGACTATAGTAAAACCATGGTGGTGTCTTATATTTCCTGCTTTTGCCTTCTCTGTTTGGCATTTTTGGAAGTAGGGTGTAGGAGTGCTCCTTGTTTCCTTTGGAATGGGTGAACTTTGGAAAGCCCTCATAGAGTAATGAAGATGTTAGATATAATGAAACATGGAGGAGTAGGATGTTGCTGTCCCTGTGAACAATTCCATCACAGTGAAAAAGTGAAAAATACCATGTATTATGTAGTTTAGAGGTAAGATCAGATCAACCTCATTTGAGTTCTTCAAGTGCTTGGAATTATTGTAATGTTTGTGAAAGTTTACATACTTTCAGTATTCATGTAGAGGAGGAAGAGGATGGATAGAAAGATGTGCAAGTAAGAGGGGCAGATAGGAAAAAATGTTTGGGAGAGCTAAAGTTTGAGAATGGGGCAAGGAGGAAATGTGTTGTTTTGGCAATGGCTGTTTTTGTAGTGTTCTTATGGAGAAGTAAGTAGAGCAGGCAGTATGACAGCAAAATGTTCCTAATAAGGCTTCTTAGATTGCTCTTTCTTATTGGTCACATTACTTGGGCCACATTACTTTAATTACATTCAGTTCCTTCACTTGTGGAACTGGAAACCCAGAGGGGAGGAATGATACTTTTCAGAAAGCATCGTTTAAACAGCAACAAGCAGGCACATGTTAAAGGTATTTTTGTGTTGAAAGCTAACTAGTAAATAAGCAATGTGCTTGCTTCTCCACTAAAACAAATGAACGCTCTTCTAACCAATTTTGTGGCAACTAAACAGTGTGGGCTCAGAACTCTGGGTTGCTTGAGTAAAGCTTGCTTACTTTTAAAACAACATTGTTACTTGTGATAATAACGTTTTTCAAAAGCTTACTGATTTGAGAACCTAGTAAGAACTTAGAAGATTTGAAAAAGAGTGGAGACATAAATAAAACCTCAAAACTGAACCAAAACAAAAAACCAAACAACTCCTCAAAAAAGCTTTTGAGGGTAGAGGTGAAGTTTGTTGGCAGTAGTATCCTAAAACAGAAGGACATAATACTTTTCTTCAGGGATAAAGAATTCAAAACAGAATCTAATGCTACATTTGAAAAATTACCCTTTGTTTTCAAGACAATCCCCCAAACATTCTTATGGTAAAGACTTAAATGTTGATATATCCTAATGCTGAATATTTTATATCTCAAAGTTGGAGAAATATATTTGTAGAACTTATTGCACTAAGTTGAACCGCATTTTTGTCAAATAAATTAGTCAGTAGTATGATTATGGAATGCCAGATGGATACATGGGAAAGGGGAATAATTATGCCCGCTGTCAATGGACAGTGTTTCAAATCTGTGTTAGCAAAATAATAAAATTTGCTTTATTGATGTAGGTTTAATATATCATGTTCAACAGATTTAACTCGTAGTGGAAAAATACTGCTGTTTGGATTTTAAAAAATACCTTGATTTTTCCTTAGTGTAGGTTTGAGCATTTTGACCTAATTGATTTTGTTATTGCCTGTCTTAAATGAAATAGACTGTTACAAGACACTGAAATGCTGAGAGGTTTTTATAATCAGCAGGGAAGCATGAACCTGCTCACGAATAGTTTTAAAAAAACCCAGGTTTAAAAACTCTTATTTTATACTAATAATTTAATTAAATTTTATGATCCTTAGTAGCTAAATGTTTTATATGTTTTACCCATGTGCAGGTTTTCATTCTCATGATAATGCAGCAGATTTTGCTAAGTTTTAAAAATTATTTTATAACCATTTGATTCTGAGTGTGTTAAAAATATAACTCCAAATTGTCTTAAGATCTTATCCTTTTTTGTTTCTAAATAACAGAAATCTCTAAACTAGGAGGAGGTAAGCTGAATAGTTTATATTACCTTCTTTATAATGTATGTTTTCATATTTCCTAAGAAAGTAATGGCATTATTTCTGTCTGCTCTATTTCAAAGAGCAGTTGGTCTCTCCTGGCAGTGTAATAGTATATTCAGGTGTTATTTACTTAGCTCTTTCTAGTTGCACTAGTTACTGTCTGAATCTTCCCTTGATCTGTAACTGATGTTGAAGAAGTAAAGTAACTTTCCTCAACAAGACAGACTGTAGGCAGCTCCAGAATGTGTGTGGGCAAACAGTTCTTGCAGCTGCTTATTTCTGGGGTCTTAACGTGAAAGAGTTCGTAAACAAGTCCTGTTCATTTTTTAAAGTCAGACTTTATGTATTTGATCTAAATATTCTTAGACATTTTATGAATGTATATTTTATATGAGAACACCTCTGACACTGTCATTTGTGATCAATCTATTGAAGTAATCTTCTGCTAAATGTTAAGTAATCTGCTAAGTGTTAGTGATGCCATTTATATTGAAGTTCAAACTAAATTTTTTTTATAGATAATGGCTGTTGAGTTTTTAATCTTTTTTTATAGCTTTCTTAGTTTTAAGTTAAGATTTTTATGGCTATTGCATGTTTGGAAGTTGCCTTCTATCATCATCTTTCTACTATATGTTAAATGAAGGAAAAAGGCAGGAAGCTCTTCATGCAATAGCTTTGACTATTCTGTCACACATTCAAAGGAGTATTTGCATCTGCTGCATAAGTTATTGGAAGGGAAATTTTGCAAGAGTGATGTTTTGTCATATGCCAGTGTTTGTGCCTACCAGAGAAAGAGACAAATAATCTGCATGTTTTCTGAACTGGTATTCAAGAGAAAGGTTTGCATTTAAAACATCAGTGTTGCCTTAAGGCTTTAGAAATGTGTTGAGTAATATCAGTACTTCCAGGCTGCTTTCAGAAAGAGAGCCAACAGCTGATTAGATAGTGTGAGTATGAAAAGGAAGAAAGAATAATACTTGTGGAGGAGGAGGGGATCGATGTACAAGGAAGAGTACAGGCGAACACAAAAATAGAGTAGCTGATGAGGTTATTTTTATTCTCAAAGGTGAGTTCTCTAAAATGCTTTCGAGGTGTGTTTACATCAATAAATAATGATGGATGGAAATAAAATTAAAACATAATTATGGACAAACAGAGCACCCAAGCTTTCTTTGAATGTAGACTTCATTTATGTAGCTTGGTAGTTTCATTATATTTCTCTTGTAGCACACAATAATTTGTCCTTCATCAGTTTAAAGAATTATTGTTCCAAGATTGCAGATGCTGATGCAGTATAAGAAAGGAAGGGTTTTTTTTCCTAGATAGCACTATGTAATTGTTGCTTTCACTTGTGTGCAGAATAGGAGTTAAAGTTTTGGTGTGGTAATTTTTTTTAAAATCTCCTGTGGGAGACACTTACATAGGTTGTTTACATTGCAGCCAAGCATTTGTCTTCATCTCAAGACAGGTGTGTATTGTAGAAGGTATTAAATCACTCTAGTACCCACAACTAAAAGCTTGTGTGGTTAGTATCTTTTGAAAACAAGATTTAAAATCAGTCATTACAGAGAGACTACATAAAAGTTAAGTCTTTTGGTTTGGTTGCAATATGAGGCTGAAAACCAAGTGCAGATAAATCACATACACTGGAAAAAAACAGTATTGCATTTGATACGAATTAATGACAAGCAGAGTGTTGGAGACCATCAAGGACTGTCTACTCCAGAGAGTAAGGCAAGCTGGAAAGTAAGGGTGACCCCAGCAGAGACAGTGCCTTTACTGACCAGGGCAAAAGCCAGAACCAGGGCTGGAGATGGGTACACCTAATATGCCACTTCAAGTAAAGGCTGAAGACCCAGAGCTGAGCTTTTAAATGGAACTCCAGGACCACAGGAAGGGGATGTTCATGGAGGTCCTGTGTGAGCCTGGTCATGGCCGTTAAGACCTGCTAGCACCCTTAGTGTCCTGATGCATGGTCTGTGAGAGTTTGTCTTCAGACTGTCAGTGTTATAGCACTTGAAAACTCAGACTGTATTCTTTCATGTAAGATGGCAGCATTGGTGTATCTTCTCTGCATGTAACTCAGTAGTCAAAAATTTATTAAAGTGTCATGGAGGATGTTCTCCTCAGAGGTTTATAAGAACCATGTGGGCAGACAGATCAAGTGGTGTGATTAAGGTGTGTGACATGGAGAGTAGCTAAGGTACATGATAACTGAGGAGTGGCAACAGTTCAAAGGGGAATTGAGGACAAAAGCTTAGTGTCAGAAAGGAAATTGAAGGGAAAGGTAGCTGAGACAAGGCGAAGTTCACAAAGCAAGTGTGAAATTAAATAATACAAAACAATAATACCTAGATTATCCCATTCTCATCTAAAACAATAGCTTAAGAGCATACAGTTTTGGAAAGAAACCTGTATGTGGTGTTCCATTTGTAAAGCATTTGGCTTTCTCTAAGTGGCTTGTACTACAAACATTAATATATAGCTCTTAAATATGGTTTGTCATAGCTTTCCAACAGCTAAAGCTTACTAGCCAGCTAACTTACTTGACTTTCATGGACCATTATAAATCAAGATGTAATTTTCCAGTAACATTTTAAAGGATTCTTTTTGTGTTATACTTTGCAGTTCAAATGTTTGAGAACATTAAATAAGAAAGAAATTGCCTTTTCTATATATTTCTTTATATATATGTATTTATATATATGTATACACACACATACATATATGTATGTATGCCATGTTTTACAGGCCTTAGATTATTAGAATAAGAATAAATTAAGCCAGTAAATTAAACAGTCAGATTGCAGGGCTATATTAATAGGAGAGGATAGGGATGGAATACAGGACCATGCTATGCCATGAATCAGTTTGCAAACACAGAGGAATCTTTACTCTTTTTTCTATTTAATGTTACGTGATTCAAAGGCTCTTTTTAAAAATGCACAAAATAAGACAGAGGTGGGTTGTGGAACATTAGTTTCATTCCTCACAGTTTTGAAATGAAACCCTTTGACTTTTGTTGTTCCTTCTATAAAGAGAGCACAGTTTTTAGTTTTGTCAAGTTGTATAAATGCCTGAATGTGTATGTGTGGGGAGTTTGACATTTAGAAAGCACAAACAAAGCAAATGTGTCACCTGGGTATTTTATCTTTACAATCTTTACAGCTTTTCTCTCTTCTTTTTTAACTTTACTAGGCTTTCTAACTAGAGAATGTAAATTCAGTTGATAGTTGTTATGGGCTGTGCAACATTTCTAGTATTATTTGTCTTCCAACTCACTTGCCTGTAAGAGGCTTCTGGTTCTTGGCAGCCTGCTGCTTTCAGATTGTGAACTGAGGTTAATTCCTAAGATTAGGTGTTCCAGTTTGGAGAGGAGTGTGTAATGAAATGGTTTATTAGCAACTGTGCAGATGGCAGTAATTCAGAGCTCCTGTGACCTGGTAGCAGTTGGACATCTTACTAATTATATATTACATTTTTGTATATGTAGTATACCAAGTTTCCTTTCATAATGACTTCTTTGATTTCTACAACAAAAATACTTAAATAATTCTGAGTAAATTTATTCTTAATATGTTAAGCCCCTCACTCAAAAGTGTTTCTAATCTGTTTCCTGTAATCTGTCAGAGACTGGTATGCTCTGAGTCTTGTTCATGTGAGGGTTCAGGAGCACTGACATGACTTTTTTCGAAGTTTAGCTGCAAATGATGGCTCGATTTGCATCCAGAAACTTAAGGCAATGTTTTGATACCAGCCTGGGACTTGCAGAGAACTATTTCAGGATGTGCAGCTGTTGCTTGCCAGTGTGCTGACTTGAACCTCCAGGCTAGCTCTGTGGATTTTTGGCTGAACTTTTCCTCAGCTCAGGCTGTTTGCATTGTTCATATGCTTATACTCAGAAGCTTAAAAGACACCTGCCCTGCTCTGCAGGAGTAGGTTGAGCCAGCCTGGGCGTACTGTCTGCCTGATGTGGGGCCTTCTGAAGGACTGGTCTTTGTTGCGCGCTCAGTCATGTCACCTCATTTAGCTGGCTCCTCAAATGGGCCCTATTTGAGTCAGGGAAAATGCAGGCTTTGTACTAGGTCAGAGCTAACCTTCTTTATTATGTCTTGACTGCAAGAAAGCTGATTAAATGAAGAAAACTGGTGGTGGGCAACTCATGTCTTTGCTGAACTGACTTGTGTCCTGAGGAATTCACTGGGTTGCAGGGATGGAGATAGCACTCTGGTCCTGTGGTAGTTATGGAAGGACTATTGTGCAGTGGTTTGTCTGATACTTATTTGAATATAGTAGGTCAACAGCATTTTCTCACCTGTGGAATAATAGAAGTTTGATTATTTGAAGTTAAAATTTGATTATTTTCTACTTAGTGAAGTATTCACTACTTGAAATTTTAACTAAGAAGAATAATAAAATTTAAATTTAATTTAGAAGAGTAATAGAATATTCTGGTTTGGAAGAGATCCACAAGTATCACTGAGTCCAGCTCCTGGCCCTGCACAGGAGGGTCATACCAGATGCCTGAGTGCATTGTCCAAACACCTCTCGAGTTCTGCAAGGCTTCGTTCTGTGACCACTTCTGTGTGGAGCCTGTTCCAGTGACCAACCACCCTCTGGGTGAAGAACCTTTTCATAATATCCAACCTAATCCTCTCCTGACACAGCTTCGTGTTGTTCCCTCAAGTACTGTCACCACAGATAGGAGATCAGTGCCTGCCCTCCACATCCCTTCACAAGAAAGTTGCAGACTGCAATGTGGTCTCTATTCCCCAGGCTGAACAGACCAAGCTCCTTCTCCTCATTTCATGTGGCTTCCCCTCAAGACCCTTCAACACCTCCATGGCCCCCCTGTGGGCATTCTCTAATAGCTTTATGACCTTCTTACATGGGGGTGCCCAGACCTGTCCCCAGCCCTGGCGGTGAGGCCGCCCCAGCTCAGAGCAGAGGGGACAATCCCCTCCCTTGCCTGCCTGGCCATGCTGTCTCTGCTGCCCCCAGGGCACGCTTGGCCCTCCTGGCTGCCAGGGCACTGCTGGCTCCTGTTCAACTTGCCATGGACCAGGAGCCCAGGGCCCTTTCCATGGCCCTGTTCTCCAACCCCTCATTGCCCAGCCTGTGTGTGCAGATCCAGGGCTGCCCCATCCCAGGTGCAGAACTTAACCATGTTAAATTTCATCTGGTTCGTGATAGTCAAACCTTCTAATTGTCAAGATCTCTCTGTGCAACTTCTCTGTCTTCAACAGCTCCTCCCAATTCAGTACCATTGTCAAACTTGCTTACTATCCCTTCCAGTCCTGCATGCAAGTTGTGAATGAAAATGTTGAAGGTCTCAGGGCCTAAGATGAAGTTCTGGGAATCCCCCTAGTGACAGGTCCCCAGTCTGATGGCACCCCATTCACTGAAACCCTTTGTGGCCAAACCATGAGCCAGTTGTCACCCATCCCATGATGTGTTTGTCCAGAAGGATACAGTGAGAGACAGTATTGAAAGCTTTGCTGAAATGCAGAAAGATCACATCAACTGACTTCCCTTGAGCAACTAGGTGTGTGACCTTGTCATAAAAGGAAATTGACAAGCAGGACTGTTCCCTCATGAAGCTGTGCTGGCTGTGACTGATGGCTGCGTTGTCCTTCAGATGGTTTCAGTAATTCTCTAAATGGTTTTCTTGAAAACTACCAGGCACTGAAGCAAGACTGACAGGCTGGTAGTTTAATGTTTGTAAAGGCAGGTTAACGTAACAATTAGCTTCAAATATGCATACTTTAAGTTCCAAACCACAAGTCAAATGCTTATTTCCATGTTAATTTAGTACATTTATATAACCATTGCTTCTTTTCATAAGTTCTGCCTGACAGAAAAGCATCGTCAGTTCTTGCTCTGCTTTCCAAACACAAAACCAAAAAAAAAAAATCATTGCATCTGAATTTATTAACAAGTAGAAGTAGTATCTGTATATTTAAATTTCAATTTTGATCATTTCAGCAACTTACTACAGAAATTTCAGTAGTTTAGATAAATAAATTAATACTGCTTTAATCTATTTAGAAACATAATTTCCTCTGTTTAACATCATTTTGTAGGCAAAGGAAAAAGTATGATCAGCCAACTTCGTCAGAGTATGAAAATGTTACGTATTAATGAGGAACTTAGTTTTCCTCCAAACCCAAAAGTTACTCTTGTCATACTGCAAAACAGAGCTACATGTCGCCAAAGGCAGTGTTTGGCACTATATTACATATTTTGCTTCTGTTGGAAAGTAGTAAGACTAGTAAGTGAAACCGAGTAAAACTAAAATACCATTGACTGTGTTAAGTCATTATCACTTCAACTACAGTAGTGAGTTTATTACCAAGGAAACATTATCCCACTGTGTTTAAATTCATCTCTCACAAGTCTAACTTTATAAACTGTCTTTATAAAAATGCATTATGTTGGGACTAAATAAAAATATATTATATTGGGCTGAATACTGTGACCTGTATTGTATTTGAAACTGTATCATTGTTGCCTGTGTTTTATGTGCCAGAACTTCATACTGATTTGTATTTAGTCTGTTTAATCACAGTGTATGACTAGGCTGGATGCTGTGGAAGTGGTTAGCTCGTAGTCTTTTTGTTCTTTTTGTGTAGAATTTAGTGTTTTTATGGTGGCTGTACATTTTGAAACTTATCTTATTAAAAATGCAATAATATTAAATGCGGTAATATTAAAAGGGTTGGTTTTCTAAGAATGAACAAAGTTCAGCGTCTTGAATGGTTCATCATGGCTTCTGCATATATGTAAATTCACATCCGCTGCTGCCCTGGTATTTCAGTGTCAGACTACATAAAACATCCTTTAGATTTACTTCTTGATGACTTTCTCAGTTTTTCATGTGGCACATGGGGCTTTCTTCGGGACTTTGTTTCACCTATACATTATGATCGAATTACCTGTTTTGTGATACCTGGGTTTTTTTAACCATATCTCCAACAGCTGACCAAAAGGGGGTGCTAATAGATCAAACAGTCAGATGTGTTGCATAAAGAGGTTAAGGAAAAGTTTTTGTGCAATGATTTAAGTCCCAGCTACTGAATTGTGTGAGGTAAATACAAGTTTTCACATCTGGATGTTAAGTAACATTCCGATCACAGCACTGCTCTCTATGGAAGGCAAATTCAGGCCATGTAAATATGGCAGCTTCTTAAGATGTAGGGGTGAAGCATGGGTTACTTAGCAGATACTTACAGTGGTAAAATTTTTGGGTTTTAGCAGTTGTAAAGAGATACCCAGAACTACCAAGTAATACGTTCAAGTCAGATGCCTTAATTCAAATATCACAAAAGACAGCCACTGGCCATTTTTTTGCTGTCTGGTTTCTCCTTTTCAATGGAATTTAATGGCTTCAGCAGAGCTGGGGCCTTTAAGTTAAAAAGGGAAATGAAGACCGAAGAATCTTCCCTGCAAGGGAACAAGGGACTGCTGTGTCCTTATCCCACAATGGGAAAAGGTTGAGGTGGTTGAGAGACCTGGTACTGTTACCAGTATTGTAGTTTTTCAGTAGACTGAAGAACTTCAGTGGCTTCTTGCCGGGCTTTTTCGTTTGTGTCATGGGGATGTGGAAACCATTTATGACTTTGCTGTAACTGCAGATGATGGTGGAAGGGGAATACACATTTTTCATGGAAGGCGTGGTTAGATGACCACAGCATTTATTTTTCAGGACACATGGTACCTATAGAAAGTTTTGAATTCTGCAAACATGTATTTTTGCTGGTAGTCCTCACGAATTCAATCTGTGTTACTGAGCTGATGTAAGAGTTACAAGTATTTAATAATACCGTGTACTTTAGTCTTTTCCAAATATCTATTCCTGTCTTCTCTATACAGTGTAAAAGACATCTTACATATCTAGATTTATTGTGAGACTTTAAAATAACAAATGGAAGCCATAATTATTTCTAGATGCAATGTTCAGTTCTGTAATGCCTCTCCAAAGAGCTATGCACAGTGGAAGAAAAAGTTACTTTTATCTTTTAAAAATTCCCAACACTGAGACCCAGAAATATCATTAAAGTGTATTGTTTTGTAGCATATATATAACAAAGTCTATGCTGAAGTGATCAGATTGTTAGTAAAGACAAACTTTTGGTATGCAATGTTGTAGTTAAATGAACTGTAGAAATTCATACAATGAAACCATCATGAACTGTAGAAAATCTTAACTTATAGTAAGTAGTGTCAGTAATGGTCTAAGATCATATAGATCATGATTAAGGAATTGAGATTCCCAACACAATGGCATGGGGTAGGGAAAACATCCTTTTGTGAATATAAATTAACTGATGTTTAAATGGTGGACTCAAGAAGGTATAAGAGCTGCTATACTGTGGGAGAGTATAAGGAAAATCTGAAAGGAGAGAGGTAACTTTTTTTAGTAAAACTTAATTTTTGTTTTACTAATTTCGAGGAGTTTTTGTTTTAAAAGGTAGGCTTTTACAGTAAACCTAGGCTTTTACATTTAAACACCTGTTCACCACTAACAAGCTCACTGTAAGGAAAACATTTGGGCAGATTCACAACAGAGCTGTGGCCAGCTTGGAGCCTTGTCACACTTTGTTTATTAGATAGTAACCATGAAGGAAGTTCATTTGGTATGTGTTTTGAATTGGTCATTAATGAGCTTAGACAAGATAGTAGGGTTTATTATTGTTGCTAGCTATGTGTAAAACTTTCTGTACAGTTTCTGAAATTCTAAATTATTTTAACAGTCTGTGATGACTCTAAGTATTCAATATATAATAATTCTAAATCAGAGTTAATTAGACTTGGAACAGGTGGATGTAGAACTTCCTGCTCTTAAAGCCTCATCCCAAGATATTTCAACAGGGAAAAAAAAAGGATAAGCAGTCAAAAAGAAGCAACATGGGGTAATGTGTACCCATATTGCTTACAGAAAGAAAGAAAGCAGATTACCTTTCCAGAGGTTAGTAATAGATAAAAGCAGTAGGATCGTGTGAGAATGGAACTGTAAAATGTATGTTCTATGCTTCTGCAAGATTATCCATCGGAAAAGTAACCCAAAGTCAAGGTGTATTTGGGCAAGTATTGATGGGGAATTTTGTGGGAATTACTGTACTGTTGAAGATGAAATAAAAGGCTTTAATCAGGTGTTCACTTAAGTGATTTAGATTGCAAATTCATTTAACTTGAAGGTAGAATAGATATTATAAAGTTTATACAATTTCTAAGACAAAGCTTGAGTGATGAAATGGTACTTACCATTGTAGGCATTTGAGAAGAGAGGTTGTGTTAGAGAGGTGCATTTCCTGGTTTAGTCTACAAGCTTGCAGTGAAGCTTGTTAAAAGTTAAACAGGCATTCTGGGAATCAAGCTACACTTCCTATTAACTTTCAAATAGCAGTTTTTCAGTTCACATGACATTTCAGAGTTTCTGGTTTTTTCAAACTTCAGATTACTTTCCTATGAAAGATGGAACAAATGGAAATATCATCAGCCTGTCATCTTTAAAGCTCAACTGGTGTTTTATGTATTTTCACATGTAGGTGTTTCCTCCACTGACTTGAGATTCACTTTCCTAATTTACTCCAAAACCCAGTTTTTAACCACTCTTCACTTAGGAAGTTCTTAGAGAAAATGTATTCTTTCCAACTCAATGCAGTCCAGGGATGGACAGAAGGCAGTTCATTTAAGAAGTGTACAAGATTGCAAATTCCAGTAACGGTTGTGTGTTTTTCAGAACTAGGTAGTCAAGAGAAATGTGTGAAGAATGATGGAGAAATTCATTTAGGTTAGTAAGCTGCCCATCCACTTTTGAAAAATAGCAAAAATATCACGGAGAGCTATGATGCCTTGAAAGTTATCTCAGTTGACAGAGTCCTCATGTGCAAAAAACCCAGCTCCCTCTGTGTAAAATGTACAGGCATCTCAGAGATTCTGTCCACCTTTAATCTGGTGGAGTTTTTTGCCCTGCTTTTTATCATGGCATGAATAAAAACAATGTCAAATGATGTAATGCTGAATGGAAATAATTTTCAAGGGCATGGCATTTGTACTTTTCAAAGCTGATTAATGCTTTTTCAGTTTAATACAAAACAAGCCATTCTCAATCATATTCAAACTAAATTATGCTAAATTTTGTTCATAACTGAATTTATATTACAAAAATATATTATCATCTTGATCAGCCTTTTTAACAGCCCTTGCATACCTGAATCAGACCTCTCCACTGAGCAGGCTTCAGAGAACTTATTGATTCATAGTCTAGGTGAGTTTTCTTTAGAGAATAAAAGAAGTAAATTGCATAATCCAATGTCCTTTGTTGGACATACATTAAGTAATGTAGTGAACACTGCATCACATGAAGTTCCAGAATGCCTGCAGAATATACCTTTGATAATAAAACTGATGTAGTGAGGGAAACACTAATTTTCTTTTTACTTTTTTTTTTTCCTTATTTAAGCGTGGGTATTTCGTGGCTTTGGCTACTTAGGACTGGAACACAAGTGTATTGTTCAGGAGGCTCTTTGTATAACTTCTTTCTTGGTGTGTAATTAACTAAGGACCAAGTAACAGCCTGTTCTCCTAGTACTGCAGTATCTCTCCTTTCTGTTTTTATGATGTATTATGTTACATGTACAAATTAAACAATTGCAGCAGCTATGTTGAGCCAGAAGCACTCTGTCTGGTACAGAGATTTTGAGCTAACAAAGTAGTTACCTTGAATTTCTATGGAATTACTGTGCTTCCTTGCACTTGAAAACTTTAAAGTTTTGAAACAAAGTAACTTTCCTGACAGATTTTTGTCACTTTAAATAGGAATTGATGTGTCTGTCCATTCCACAGAGTTAGGTGATTCTGTAAACTTTGTGCTTTGGAGATGTTTTGAAATTGTTAATGGCAGAGGGAAGATACTTTAGTTGAGTGTAATCTGTGTTGAAAGTATAGATTTATATTAAATATTTCTGAACTGAATCTTGTTCCAGTTGCTTAGTTTCAGAAGATTGTTGTAGAAAAACTGAATTCCTGCATTTTTGTTCCTCATTTCTTTTAAATGGCCTTAATTAAATATGGAGCATACTATGGTCTACCTGGATTTCTCCAAGGGTTTTGATATGTTTGGTTAAAGCCTCCTCCCAGAAAAGCTGGTGTGTTACAGTCTAGTGAAGTGGTCCCTGCAGTGGATGGGGAACTGGCTGACAGGCAGCACTCAGAGGGTGGTGGTGCCTCAATCCTTTTCACAATTGCAACCTGTGACGAGTGGGTTCCCCAGGCATCAACTTTGGGCCCAGTATTGTTTGTTTTCTTCATAAATGATCTCTGGTAGGATCCTGACAAACCCTGATTAAAGTTTGCTGATGATACCAAACTGAGTGGGGAAGTAGACATTTTGGAAAGAAAATTCACCCTGCAAGAAGACGTAGCCAGGCTGGAAGAGTGTGCTAACAAGATCCTTAAGAAGTTCAACAAGAGCAAGTTGCTGTTGTTCAACCTGGGGAATCAATCCAGAACTGCAGTGGTCTGGGATTTACCTGACTGGGGACTAGCTCTGGGGTAAAAGACCTGGGGATCTTAGAGGAAAACAGTCGCAGTCTGTGTGGACAGTTGCTTCTGAGTAAAGGCAACAGATTGCTGGGTTGCATTTATAGAAGCATAACCAGCAGAGATGAAGTTGTTACAATCTCACTGTTCTCGGCACTTCTCAGGCCGTACCTGCCATACTACATGGACAGACTGGAGGGGGTCCAAAGAAGGGCCACAAAGATCATCAAAGGACAAGGAAGCCTGGCATGTGAGGAAAGGCTGAAAGAACTGGGTTGGTTTAGTCTTGAGAAAAGAAGACTTAGAGGAGACCTTATCACCATGTTCCAATTAAAAGGTGGTTACACAGAAGGTAGACACTCCTTTTTTACTTTGAGAAGAGTTTTACAGGTTTACACCTGTGGAGATTTTGGTTAGACACAAAGGTTTCTTACAATATAGTTAAGGCAGTCAGCAATTGGAACAATCTCCCCAGGGAAGTGGTGGGTTCCTCGGTGTTGGACAGTTCAAAGATTCAGCTGGACATGGAGGTGTCTTGTCTAGACCATGCTTTTGCCAAGAAAGGTTGGAACATATGGTCTTTGAGGTTCTCTTCCAACCTGGTATTCTATCATGAGGTCAGAGAATTAGGTTTCTTGACTAGTTTCACCTGCTGGTGGATTATTTTGCCAAAAGATGATTTGTACTCACAGTGCCTAATTCTGTCATTGGTGACACAAGGTAAGCTAAGGGCAAATTTAACTTGTTAATTCGGTGATGTAGAATTGGGTTCTCTGTTTCCATATGTGTCTTACAAATCTAGCAATTATGCAAGAAGATAAATTGTATTTCTTGGAAATGAATGAGCTGAGCCAAAATTATATAGAAATGAAGCAAAATAGATGTGAGTTTTGCCCACTCACAACCAGAAAAGTGTGTTTGCAGTATCAACTTAGAGTTTGTTCAGTCATTTTTTGGTTTGATTTGGGTTTTTTTGAATTTGTTAATCTCCTGTTACTAAAGTGTAGAATTGGAGCCTTACCATTACAAATAGATCTAGGATTTTTTTTTCGTCTGATGCCATCAGTTTAAGGATCAGAATTCCAGAATGCTTGCAGCAGTCTTGTATTTTCTGTCTGTTCGTGACAAACCAGCTACTGTACATTCATATAGAGCAGTACAGTCCTTGCCACTGGCAGTCTCTCTGTGACAGAGAGCCTGTAGGCTGACATAAAGTGCAGCCTGTTGTGAACTGCTAAGTGGGAGTCTGCCAAAAACTCAGCAGACAGAACTAATTGGGGAGAAAAAGGATTTTTGTGCCCTCATCTCTCCCTCTTCAATTTTTTTTACAAGACGGATATTGTTAAAGTAACTTGTTTATGTAAGATTTGTCTGCCTCTATTTTCTCATTGCATGAATCATTTTTTAACTTCAAGTCTTGCACTGCAGGTCACTGAGCACTTCCACATGGCGGCTGGCACAGGACCAAACTCGAGACACGCAACTCATCACAGTTGATGAAAAATTGGTAAGGGTTTTCTACTGAATACTATGATACAGCCTTCAGGGTTATTTCTGCACAATAGGCATTCAGTATGGTATTCTGCCTTCTTCTAGGAAAGCCACATAAATGTGAACTACAAAGCAGCTGTCCTTTATACACTCTTATAAGTGGAACATCAGTAAAACATAAGTATGTGAACGAATGTGGCATTCAAAGTGTTAAACAATGTAAAAATATGAGTTCCCTGATTTATTATTGTTAGGGTTTAGTCAAAGACCAATGTGAGCTGTAATTAATAACAAGTTTGTTCTTTTTGAAATCTATATATTTTCTGTGTAGTGAAATTATATGGAATTTGCCAGCTTCCTGAAATTTTCTTCATTGGTACCCACACTACTGAAGATACTATGTAAAGAAATATCATGGAAGATTATTTGTTTCTATGCACATACACTCTAGCTTTTGAATATGCATGAAGGTTAGATTACAACTGGAAACAAATGCATAACATTCTTCTGCTAATCAGCAGCAGATCAGAAATTTGGCAATCTTTTCTTGTAACTTCTTCCATAATGTGTGGTCTGTTACTCTAGATGCAACCTGACACTTATGTTTACATTATTCAATAGTATCATTTTTGTAAGACTTCTGGGGGGGAAGGCATCACAGCAGAAGCATGCCTTTCACTGGTTTTCATATCACTTTTGAATCTCCAGGAAAACAATGTTCCTATCGTAGGTACCAGGCAGTTCACATTGTATGTATCGTTTTTGGATCTCTGAAGCTGTACTAACTATCTAAGAAATTGGAATTTATATTTATAAATTGTACGTCTGTAATGATATGTGCAAGTTGAGGCAGCTGAAGTTTAACTGGATGTTGGAAAAGACCCACTATTACTTTAACAGCTCTTTAGGGCTTTTTTCTCTCATGCATTGTGTATAGATGTAACAATGATAATCTACATATGAATGAAAAAAATAATCAGTTACTTCATAAACATCTCTCTGAATTCAACAGTTTAATTATTTAATTTCTGAATTTAGCAATTTCTGAAATTAACAATTTAATTTTCTGAACTAACAGTATAACATTAGATCTAAAATTTAAGGAAAAAAATAGTACTGTATTCTAGCAGATACGGTTATCTTGCTAGTCTAGTTGCATAACTTGGGATCAGGAAATTTGAACAGAGTTCATGCGTCACTGTGTGAATAAAGATTGAACAGGTCCATAGACCTACATTTTGCTAAATGAATTCTAAATACGCTGTTCTTTAATGTTGAAATATGCATATACATATATATTTTTAAATACAGGTTTTATAACACCTGTTACAAAGTATCACACTTCCGTATTGTGGCCTTGGGTGATGGATGCATATATCTGAAAAGACTAAATGTGAAGACACCCACAACAAAAATACTCTTCCACCTTCCATATTGAATTTAAATATACGTTATCGAAAGTTACTGTTGTACATTACCCTGTCTGTTTATGAGAGTTTATACTTCCAGCTGAGTTAAAGTGAAACTGATTTGAAATACAGCTATTCAGTTCCTTTGGTGTTACTGTAAATATACTGTCCATGGAGGGCATATTTACTGAGGTTTTTTGAGTTCTTGTATTAACAGCCATTAAGTATTTTTATTTTGATACATGTGATGTATTTAAATTATAATCTTTATTTCTTGAAGTATTGGGTTAAATGTCAGACTGAATAGTGTTTTCTTAAAATGTTGTGTGCATAGGTCCACATCCTAAACGCAACAATTTTTTTTCTTTTTTAGGTTATTATAGGACATGAAACAAAATGACAGAAAATTAGAAGCTCCATTTGTAGATTTCATTAAATTTTGGGAATAATTTCCATAATGTTGTAAATCCGTGTTCTTTTAATGGGCAAAAACTATATCCCACTAGCAAGGAAAATTGCTAGTTTTATGACACAGGGTTTGATGTGGTTTTCAACTCTTTCAGCATTACAAGAAGAAGTTCTGTAGATACCTGTTAAATCTCATGGTAAAATAGAGTACTATCTTACCCTTTTTAGGTTGCTGCAATATATTTCCTGATTTTAAGTATGATTAATTACAACCAGTTGAGAATAATTCAGCATATTACAGGAGTTTTCTGTTAATTAATGTTACAAAGCATAAAACCATTAATTCCTTGCAAGTTGTAGTTAAACTGTTTTCTGGAAATAGATGCATAACATTTAATTGAAAAATTTTCTGCTACAGATTGTTAGAAGTTAAATGATATTTTGATGGATTTGTCATCTTTGTCATATTTTTAAATTTTTTTGAGCCGAACATTATGAAATAGGTGCTTTTACTTGCATTTCAGAAGGAGCAAGAACGGAGGGTGGAAGAGGGGATATGGTTGTCCTTGTTTGCCACAGTCATCTTGTAACTTATTTTGAAACTGAACTCTTCTGTGACTTGATATTTACAAGGCTGGTAGAGTAATGCTGAGGTTGTTGAAAACTTTTAACTGCAAATAATCTGTATTTCCAGTGCTCCTGTAGACCTTGTATGTCTGTGTGTACACACATAGGCTAGAACTTGTTCAGCAGAATGATTTGGCTCTAGCAGTGCTAAAATATTCCTTGTGTTGGGAAATACAAATTAAATAGAAGAGGTATGAGCATCCTGACATTGAATAATTAGGCAGTAATTGTTCACTTCTTACTGCAGCCTAGACTCTATTCTGTTGAATACAACAGAAAAATGAGTTCTAATGAAATAGTAGGAGCCCAGTAATTTAAACCACATTCATTTGTCACACTGGAGAAAAAAGTGTTTCTCTTTAATGTAAAAGGAGTTAAATACTTTGCTTGTATAGAACATATGCAAGAAATTACATCTTTGTCTCAGTTATTACTGTTTTCAGTGAATACTGAATAAAATAACTTTTAATGAACAGTAAGACCTGAAGAAAATAACATACAAAATGAACAAAACTCACCAGAAATACAGTTCTTGCATCACATTTTGATTCTCTGGCCACCAGTTAGGTCATATTCCAAGAGTCTGGACTCTGTGAAATAGCAGGCTCTCAAGACCCTGCTGGCACTAGGAAATTTGGGCTATAGAGGGCAAAGGTTGTTAGCAGCAAACCTCACTCAGGTAATGTTCCTGATTATTTTACTGTTTCTGTGTAGGGTTTTACATAAATCATATTATCATCATTATAAAAAGTTGAGGTGGTTTTGCTGAAATGGGGATTTGAGCTGTTCTGTTTCCTCTGATTTGTTCCAGTTGTTGTGAACAGGGTGCATCAATATTGTGTGTAGCTAAAAGTCTCCAGTTTAGCCTGTGTGCTTAAAGCAGGCTTCCAAGTCAGTGCTGGTAAGGCTGCATTGTGGATGTTTAGCATGGAGTTGAGCACTTTGGTGGAGATTGCTGTTTGCAGCTGAAAGGTTCCCACAAGTACTTGTCAATAAAAGGACTTTTTTATTAGTTAAATGATGATCTTTCAAGAATGTTTCAAAATTAGAACTACTGTCAGAAATTATCCGTTGCGTTGCTAAAGCAGAATATTCAGCTAATAATACATATTCTGTCGCTCAATTCAAAATTATTGCAAGAGCAGTTATCTATCTTGGTCACTGGGCAGTTGTAGTCACCTCACAGATGTTTTTATTCTGTATCAGGTGAAATGAGGTGAAAATGAGTAGCTGCAAAGTGTTAAGCCTTCCAGGCCTGTGCTATACAGTGTAGTTTAAATTATACTAAAATAGTTTTTTCAGCATGATGAGAACATCTAGGGGCAGACTATTACAAGGATGAAAGGCTTAACAGAATGATGCTATTAACATTTCATTGCATATCTTGAAGTTGTTTTGTCTATACTGCTAGTTAACCTCTTCTAAGTAATGGTTCAGAAGTCTTAGTACTGAACCTCGGTAAAGGACCATTATCTGTCAGACTGTAGACAATCTCTATCTATATAACTCACTAAAAATAAGGTGTATAAACCAAGCTGGGCACAGAAAGTCTGAACCTGTATTTGAGGGTGAGTAGTTTGTACTTTTGAAAGGACACTCAAGATGAGCTGAAAATATATATACTGCAGCAGCCTATGCCAGTGATGTCAGTATGGATGTTGTGTTCCTGAATTCTGATAAATCCTTTCCCACATCTTCCTCCTAAAAAAAAATCTTTTCATGGCCTAGATGGATGTGCTTTTCACTCAGGAGAAGGTTGGATGGCCAAGAGTTAAATGCTGAAAGTCCACATCGAGCAAGTGATGGTGGATGAAGTTAAAGCCAGTTGATACAGATCATAAGTGGTATTGCCCAGGGCTCAGTATTAGAGCCAGTCCTTTTTGATATCTGTATTGATGACCTGGTCAAGGGATTGAGTGCACCCTCAGCCAGTTTGTAGATGCCACTAACGTGGACAGGAGTGTTCATCTCAGGAGGGTAGGAAGGCTCTGTAGAGGCATCTAGTCAGGCTGATTGGTGGGCTGAGGCCAGTGGTGTGAAGTTCAACAAGACCTAAGTCCTACTCTTGGGTCACAACAGCCCCAGGCAGGGCCACAGGCTGGGACAGAGGGGCTGGAAAGGCCCTGGGGGTGCTGTGACAGCAGCTGGACATGAGGCAGGCTGGGCCCAGGGGGGCAAGAAGGCCAAGGGCATCCTGGCCTGGCTCAGCAGTGGTGTGGCCAGCAGGGCCAGGGCAGGGATTGTCCCCTGTGCTGGGCACTGCTGAGGCCACAGCTCGAGTGCTGTGTGCAGGGCTGGGCCCTCAGTGCAGGAAAGGCACTGAGGGGCTGCAGGGAGTGCAGAGAAGGGCAGGGGAGTGGAGAAGGGTCTGCAGCACCAGGGCTGTGAGGAGCAGCTTAGGGAGCTGTGTAGTATTTAGCTTGGAGAAAAGGAAGCTCAGGGCACACATCATTGTTCTCTACAACTGCTTGAAAGGAGGATGTAGCCAGGTGGGATTGGTCTCCTTTCTCAAGAAGCAATTGATAGGAGAAGAGGAAATGGGTTGGATATTAGGAAAAATTTCTTCACAGGAAAGGGTGTAAAGCATTGGAAGAGGCTGCCTCAGGATGTTGAGTCACATTCCTGGAGATGTATAAAAGATGTGTAGATGTGGCACTTAAGGACATAGTTTAGTGATGGGCTTGGCTGTGCCGAGTTAACAATTGGATTCAATTATCTTACGAGCCTTTGCAGTGATTTCTGTGATTCTTACTACTATTGTGAAATATGTGTCAAGAATCTTAGCAGCTTCCTTTTGGCTTTGTGTAGGTATCATTTAGTGTCTGTTTTAAATCTTTACTACTAGATAATCCAGAAGTAACAGTATATTAATAGGATTCTCAGAATATGAACCTTTTTGACAAAAGTTGTGGAAACACTCCAGTCCATTTTTTCTAGAAAACTGTGTTATTAGCAAACATCACACGGTGTTTTCAGGATTGAGTCATAGTTTGTTCATCATCCAAATCCCAATTTTGGCTAGGATTAAAAATTAGTGAAATTGTGTAATCTTTGTTTGATTAAAGAACTGTAGACTTTACTATAATAAACAGTGATAATACTGCAGCTCAAAGTAAAATATACAAACAAGTGAAAAATAGTCTGGAATGATGAAACTTCTTCAAAACTCAATCTGATAGTCTGCAGGGCTATGAAACAAAGAACATAGCAAATCACTCTTTAACATGCATATTAAAGAGTAATCATTGCTTTCCCAAGAACTGAGAGTATATAATACACTTTACTCTGAAAACCAAAGAAGTAATGTGTCATAAAATTATGTGTGAGACAGTGCAACATTGCATTGAAGACTGTGTAGGAGGTTTTTTTGCAACTCAGTGAAGAGAAACGCTTGGCAAAGTATGCATTTATTAAGTACAGGCATACTAGATTTTCTTTTATTGAAACTACTATTTCAGCCAAGAATTCTCCAAGTATTACCACTGTGTTAAATAATAAGGATATAGTGGATGTTCTATATTTTGGTTTTCAAAATGCTGTTAACCCATTGTGGGTTAATTCCTTAAGGGTGAGTTGAAGCTGTTCCTAAATTATCTTAATGGGATAAAAGAATTTGCAATTATCTTTCTTTTAATCCACTCTAGTTGCAGTATTTATTCAAGTTGCTACCATAGAGGATTCAAGTGTTCATCTGTAGATGAGGAATCTAACTTACAAGTTTTTCTGTACTTTTTATGTATACTTCTGATAAGGACTTGTCATATTCAAAGCATATATATGGGACCAGGATGGTAATTTCTGTGGGGGTTTAGAGCTACTGATTCTCTCCCCCTAGCCTCAAATTTTCCTCTTTTGGCTTGTCTTCCTTCAATTTTTTTTCTCTCTGAATTAGATAAGAAGCTTGTATTTTGCTTCAGTATAGTGAAAAATGAATAAAAAGTAATAAAGCTGTTATGTAAAATTAGGCTAATATTTGGTTTTCCATCCTTTACTTTGCAAATGTTTTGAGAAACAGTTTCTAGTTTTGCGCAAAGGGGCTTTGCATATGAAGCCTGTGATTTGGAGAAGTACTTTCATCACAGTTATGTCAAGGAAGCAGGTGATCAGCTTATTTGAACTGTGTTGTACTTAAGAGTCAAGATTTTTAAAAGTATTTGTTTGCCTTTGGTCATCTGCAGTTCCGAGTTTACCTGCTCTGATGTGTGAATGATGATAGAGGCTGATTAAGGTATGAAACTACGTTCTAGAATTATTTCAAAATTGTTGTAATTATTTCAATAAAAGTAAAATATTCAAAGAAGACTATTAGGAAGTAAGAACACATGCACATCTACTTTAATAAAACTGTCTAATCTAAGAGTGGACTTGCATAGGGTTAAATGATTAAAGGCCTTTACTCTGCAGTCACTAAGAGTTTATGTGTGAAACTGCATTTTTGCTGCAAAACATAATCTATTAAAAAGTTATTTTTCTATTTCTCTGTTTTACCCTGCCCACACTGCCCCATTTCCCATTCCCCCACTCTGTCCCCCACCCCTGTCCCCAGTAAAGACTAAGATGCACTGCTTGGTGGAGGAAAACTTGTTTAACTTAAAAAAGCAGATTAAGTGATTTGTAATATTTGAAGGATTTAATGACTCTGGAGATGGTGATAACCTTTCTTACTTCATGTACTCCATTCTTGTCTGCCAGGGTATATATTTATTTCTAAGCATTAATTTTTTTGTTTGTTTGTAATTGAAATAATTTAACATATTCTTCTTTATAGTTATGGTTGGTAGTTGCATTTGGACTTAATTACACTACGAGCTCAGGTGTATCAGTTATGTACATACTTTTCAGTACTGCATATTACTATATTTCGCTGTTTGGCAATTAAATCACTCCTCATTTGGATTATCAGCTGAATTCAGTCTGTGGTATTTACTACAACTTGTTTTTGTAAGCAGCTGTAGTTTCATGAAGCTTTCAGTGGTTTAGAAAACCCAGTTGGCTGATAAAGAATTTCTGTAGGCAAAAGTTCTGTAAGAATGTCTGTAGGCAACAAGTTACTCCCTTTGATAAAGAAGCTTTCTAAGCTCTGACAGTAAAGAAATTGCTGTCACCCTTATCTGTCTTCTAAGAGCAATAAATATTGCTATATTACTAAAGTTCAGTTGAAAGTACTTCTGGTGTTTATTTTAGAAAACTGTACATTTTGCAGGTAGCTCAGGACCCTGTATTAAGTGATAGATCATTGTATCCGTAAGGGCATTTTCCCTTTCATCCCTATGTAGATTTATTTTGGGTTTAGTCTGAGGTAAAGGATTTGGATTTCTTTGGTCTGAGGGTCTATTCTTTTGATACATAGTAGTGCTCTCTCTGCTGGCTGTTGGAAGGAGGAGTGTCTGTGATTGAAGTTGCACAACCCTTTTGAGTGTCTGTTTTTTCTGGCCTTCCTTCATACAGCATTATTGTGCAAAAACTTTAAGGCTTCCATCTAGACCACTTGATCAAAATATGTCTTTCGAAAAGTATGTAGGTTTGTTTTGGTTTTTGTTGTTTTGGGGGGTTTTTGTGTGTGGTTGGTTTTTTGTTGTTTTGTTGTTGTTGTTGTTGGGGTGGTTTTTTTTGGTTTTTTGTGTTTTGATTTTTGTTTGTTGGTTGGTTTTTTGTTTTTGTTTTTGTTTTTGTTTTCATTACATAGTATTTAATTTTCTGTTAAAGAATAATGCTTTTGAAGTACTTGCTGTGATGACTGCTCAGAACAAATTTAAGGGATGTCATTGTGTTGTGTTTAGTTTGGATTCCAAAGGGTTATTCAACATACAAATACTTACTTGAATTTGGAAGTCTAAATATGCAAACCATGTTTCTCATCTGCTAGAACAAATAAAAGTAAGTAATTGATACAACCAAGTAATCAACAGGAGTAAGAAGTAACTTCATTTTTTGGAGTTGTTTTTAAAAGGATGATATTTCCATGTTCTCATGGAAACAGTTCCCTTATCTGAACCTTTTCTAAAACACCCAAGTTAGTATCCCATGTTATGAAATATTTGTGTAGATGGCATGAATTCTTTTTGTCTTGTCAGGAATAGTGAATACATTCCCTGTTCAGTGCTCATTTGTCTATGTGTTCAAGTGCATCTTTCTTCTTTACTAAGTTGTAGACTTAAATCACAAATCCTAGCCGAAGAAAGTCTAGAAAACCACAAATACTATGAAAACTCCTTGTGCAGATGTGAAAGCTGTTTCTAGTCATGAAGTTCTAGTTGAATCATTGTATCAAGTCAGAAAAGAAAAGCTTATCTTGTCTGGAAAGGCTGGTAATTTCTTGGGAATCCTTGAACATCTTGATCATGCTGCAAGAGAGCTTGGGTGGTTTCTGACTCTTCTTAGATCATCAACATGGAATCAGATGCTTTTCTAATTCTTGGTGGCATGTTTGGGAGGTATCTTTGAAGTACTTTCATGTCTCTTTTCTCAAACTGGCAAAGTTAACCTGTATCAAGTAGAGACATGGACCATGAGAAAGAGCATCTGATGTTCATATCCAGAGTATGCCACTTAGTTCTTGTGTTGAGAAGCATGCACTGTCGGGAAGTTGCTCATCCTCTTATGTATCTTTTATGGCATACTCAGTTCTACTCACTTCAAGTTCAGAGCAAAAGAGAGTCTTTAGTGATGGGAAAATAACTTTTACCCTATTACCCACTACCCTGAAAGCTTGATTAACTAGTGAAAAGAAGCTGAACTGTAAGGAATTTCTAGAAAGTGCTGGTAGGATATACCAAAGACCAAGGTATTTTTTAAGGATGTTATAATTATCTTGCAGATATTTCTGAAAAATTATGACTGGTTAGTAATTAGGATTAAAAATTCTGCAGAACTTGCTGGGTTTAATTATCAGCTCATTTTCTGGATGTGTACATACATTCACATATAAAAATAAGTAACTGTTTTCCTGTGTAGGCCAACGTCATCTGTATAAATCATGTATTTGATGTTTTTTCTGAGTATCATATTAACCAGGCAGAAGCTGTTTTAAGATAAATATTGTAGCCTGTACAAGTATTTTATTTTTTATTCTTCTGGGAATATTTTTTTTATGACCATATTTTTGTTGCTGCATTGACTCTGTTTGGAATCAGTCTTAAGTCAACTTACTGAGTTGACTATTGAGTCATCTGAGTTGACATTTATTGAGTCAAAAATTGAATATCTTCTCTCTAATGTCTGGTTCCAGTACAAATTCTTACTTTTTTATCACCATTTAATAAACACAATTGTACATTGTACATTGTCCTTTGATTCTCCCACCACCGCAATAGAAAACTGAAAGGAAACGTGTAGTGTATCAAGTCGAATTTATTTGATGATGGATTTCTCTCTATTTTATTATGCAGTATAAGACATGATTTCTGTCCTGTAAGTAAAGGCCAAGTATATAAAGGCCAAAGCACTAATTACAGGAATGGGCTTCTAAAGATAACAAGTTAAAACCAGTTGTGAAGTAATACTAATATGTTCTAGTTATGATACAGCTTTTCTCGAGAGAGAATTTTGAAACCATCAGTTTTAACTAGCTATATAGATAAATGTAAAGAAACCCATTTTGTCCAGTGGTGTTGAGGTGTATTTTTTTGATAACATAGAAACAGGTGAAGTCCCGATGCCCTTTCCATCCCCACCAGGAAGTACTGACTATGCTACTGTTAGAAAAGAACCTTCTAAAACACAGTTAAGGTTTAAAAGCTATATGCACTAATTAAGAAAATACAGTGAATATTTAAGCTGTTAATAGCAGCAACATCCCTGATGCATAGACCTTCAATATGCTAACACTGCATAACAGTTCTCTATTGTGCATCTCTTTAATGAGGGTAACTGTGTCAGTTCTTTTCTTGCTTCACTACCTGCTGTGTATGGAAATTATGTACACTATTTAGCACTTTCTTTCAACTTCTAAAGTGCATGCATATTACGTAGAAGCATTACATCCTGTTTTAGGGTAAAGGGCAGCTTTTAACAGGTCTGATTTCCTTGTAGTTTCTTAAGTGCAACTTTTCTTCTTCTGAAAAGCATACACTAAGAAGGATTTTGCTCTAAATTTGCATTTCTTGATTGGGGATTTGCTTCTGGTTTTCTCTCCTGTGTCTCACAGCACTTGTAACTGTATGGGCAAAGATCTGTTACAGAAATTATTTTCTCTATAAAGGGCATGTGAAGAATAGAGAACATGCATCACAATGAAGGCAGGCATTGGTTGAATTTCTTGGTATTGTTCTTAGTAGTAGACCATACAGCAGTGTGACAGAACTGTCAAGCTAAACTTTAAAACTCTTTTTTTTCACCCTCACTTTGTTGAGTACCTTAGTTCGCTAAATTTTAAACCTTAAAATTTCATAGCTACCAATCAATAGGGAATTAATTAATTGGTAGTTGTGAGGTGAAAGGAAAAGAACACTAGAAAATGCATTATAATGGGGTTTAAATTTTAGTATTTTTTCCTCTAGCTTCCAGCCCTGGAACATTGTTAGTTAAAACTGATTTCACAGTAATTGTTTCATACGCTGTGGCGACAATTATGATTTCATCATAGAAAATCTTACCGGAGTTATCATTCCTAAGATGTTGCTGTACGTCCAAATGGGTACTCAACAGCTCACACTGAATATTTGCTGTCCAGATAAGATTAGGAATTGACCAAGCTGTTCTGCCTTGCAGCAGCAATTCAGCTACCTGTGTGAAAGTAGTTTCCTAGTTCCCTGCAGGCTCTGAATGTTTTGCTCCCTTGGTTGGGTCTTTTTCAGCTTCAGTGCAGCTTTGAGAAAAAGCCTCATATTTAACATCAGTTGAAACCCTTTCCAAAAGCTGAAGATTATAATGTGAATGGTACCTGAATTTGGGAACTCTGCTGGGGCCTTGTTTGGAAATTTTCTTAATTGGTACTTTAAAGGAAGCTTTGTAAGGTTTTACAGATGGGCATAAATTAGATCATAATTTTTAATTTCTGATTCCTGAAAAATCTTTAAAAAACCCATATAAGTCATATGCTTATGATTTATTTTGTAAATACACATAATTTTTAGTGAATATTAAAAGTAAGTACTTTATTAAAATGGCATCAGAAACACACAAAAAATGTAGAAATAACTTCCAGTGCACGAAAGCAGCCTGAATTTTGGCTTTCACTTCAGATATGAAGACCTCATCCTGAACTGCTGGTTAAGGCTCTTGGTGTCCATGATCAAAACTGCATTTTGTAGACTATAAATCATTGGTGATGAATAATTCACCATGATATTATTGAAATACTGTGTTTAGCTTTGCAAGACAATCTGCTTTACTGTGACTTATGCTAGGATTGTATTATAAATAATCACAACTGCAAACTGAATAAATTATGTTTGAAAAACATGCCATCTCTGAACTACAAGTAAACTACAATATGCTGTTTAAACTACAATTTGCTATTTATTTTATAGTATATACAAAATGGAACTAACTGGGGGAATAGGTACAAAATTCTTTATCCTAGGTAGTCTCTCTCTGCTAGAACTTCTGTCTGCTTTTTTTCCAAACCTCCTTCCTGCCTTTTCTCTTGTTTTCCATTGAGAAATAGTGTCTGAGCAGTTGCTTATGGTAGTATAGCAGGGAAGTGTTGCCATAATATAAATTATTCTAAGATAAATTAGATTGTTGCCGTTGTTTTGTTACCCTCTTTCATTTTCTAAATGGAGGTAAACTGCTTCTTCTTTGATTTGAAGGTCTGTCATCTAAAACTGTGGCTGTAGTCTTACTCCTCATTAATTGATTTTCTTGCATTTTTTTTATCTGAGCATTGTGAATTTCTAGTAGAGGGCTTGAGATATGTGCACTGTAGAAAACTGTGTTTTAAAGGGCCTCACAAAAAAACCTAACCACTTGTCTGTGTGTGCAAGCAAAACATTTGCTTACATATGTTTTGGATGAGTTCTTGAAAGTATACTTTCTCTAAATATTGTTGGGTTAGAAGAAAAAGTAATTTGCAAGATCTTGTATGATTCAGACTTCTTTCCATCTTGTTCAAGATAATCATGCTGTTCGTCCTTTCATCAGTTTGAAGAACATCACGTCTACACTGAAGTCTCTTATGAGTACTAGTAGCAACATCAATCTGTTTTTACAAAATACACTCTTTGTCTCTGACTGCCCCAGCTTTCCTCTGTTTAATGATGATTTTCTTAATATAGATCTATGGAGAAATCAAAGTGTAAACCCAGGTATTTGATTTCCTTTCTTTTTAACATCTTTTTATTTACCCAGATGAAGTCTATACAGCTAAGACATACTGTTACAGGAAAAAAATACAGTACTAATAAATAATATCTTTTTGTTTCTTGCGAGTGTTTCTTGGCAGAAAAATGATACTGAACAAGAAATAATCTATCTGTGCTGAAAGTGTGACTTAGGTGTTTCAACTGTTTCATTTTTAAGTTTGTAAAATGTTTACTTGTCCATCAGAATGCAGGCTAAATGGTTGATATGTTTGCAAGAGTGTCGAGAAAAATGCATCTCTGTTTTGATACTTGCTAGGATACTGAGAAGAGCAAAATCATAGATTTTTGGTTTTCATTTCAGTGTTTAAACTAACAAAAGCACAGTACAGCAGCTTTTTCTGTAACTTACCAGTAGTCACTTTCATAAATACCAAATTTCTGAGACTTTTGGAGGAGATGTGACTAGAAAATTTGGGGATGTATTGCAGACTTCGAGTGAAGTGTTCTAAAGACATGAAAGAAGGCTGGTGAGAAGGAATGTTTTCTACTCATTACTGTGAAGTCATTTTCCAGTTGTTACTCCTGTTTGCTAGTTCAGTGGTGTGTGGAATGCATTAGGCCAATTAATTTGTAGTATCTCTTACTCTGCAGTCAACTATAGAATAATTTTAAGCATGTGAAATACTGGGAAAGTGTAGTGAGCCTTTGAAGTAGGACAACAGGGAAGTTATCAAGGAGTTTCTGCAACTGCAGTGAATGCTTAGACATCATGGTTGCTTTAGTGTTGCCTAAGCTGTGAAATACAAACTGATGAATAGAAATGCTGAAGCTACCGATCCTTGTTTTGCATGCTGACATTTCCTTTGCATAATGGCAATCAGAAATATAAAAAGTATTTTGTGGACTTAGCTTGGTTCCAGTAATGTAATGGTTTCTCCTTCTGAAACTTTAAAATTTCTCCATTTTCAGTTTCTTTTTAGTTTTTTACAAAACTGCTTGTGAAAAGAGTTTTTCTTTAAAATGGAAGCTTTCATGAAATCTTTGTTATTATCAAATTCTGTTTCCTGTTTATCATGTTTAATTTCCTTTTTAAAAATAAAGGTTTTAAGTGCTTTTTTCAGCTTCTTTATTAATCTTTCTGCAGGATGGCTGCATGGGAGAATATGAGTAATACCATGTTGTTCATCATTTACTGTGATAATGCAAAATAATTGTGAAGCCTGAAAGAAAACTGTATCCTGTGTGATACAAAGTTTCCTAAGGGCAAATTTGCTTTTTCCCCTTGTTTTGTCTGTAGCTGTTAGATAAATGTTGTCTGACCATGTTTAATTCATTCTGCTCCATTTTTCCATTTGCAGTTTACATAGCAGATTCTGCTCTCTTGCATTTCCTTCAAAAACATTGTATTGAAATGTGGAAACATAAATGCTGTGATCCTGACTTACAGTTAAACAGCTGAACACATACAATAAAAAACATTTTACACAGTGCTACTTTGTGGGTTATTATGCAAGATGTTCTGTGCTTTGATATAACAACTTCTAAATAAAGTGAATTGCAACATGGGATTTATAGCAAAACTTTACATAGTTAGTCCAGTAAAACATGCTGGAGGTGGGGAAGAGAGCAAGCTGTTGTAAACTCTTAAAAAGTACGGAAAACTTCTACTTTCTCTCCATTCTAACAAGTGTAAAACTATTGAGGTTAAGTAGGTGGGGCAACCGGAAGTAATTGCTAAGGCCAGTGGCATTTTTGTGGTTTAATAAAGGCAGAAGCAAATTATTCAGTTTTTATTTAAGTGAAATGATGCCAAAAAGGAGGTTCCTGCAGAGCAGCTGCACTCCTTCAGTGTTACCCTAATTTACCACAGACACAACTGTCACAAATAGAACTTTTAAACTTGATATATAGCCACGAAAGTAAGGAGCCCTTTGTCTGGAATGCATGCAGAAGAACTCCTTTATACAAATCAACCGGCAGATGACGGACAATGATGAAAATTTGATTCTTTGAAGTCATAATGGTCATTGAAATGTGTGAAATTCTGGTATTGAAAAGAGAGCGGCTAGCAAGACTCTAAATCCTGGGTGGTTGCTGGAAGCTTGCTGGGAGGTTTTTCTGTGTTTTGACATCAACTTCCCATTGCTTGTTCCCTGTTTCCTTTATTAAAAAAAAAAAAAAGAAAAAAAAGGGGGAGTGCCAAACTGTAGGTAGTTAATAGTGGTTATGTACAGTTTCTGTCTTCGCAGTGAAAGAAATGCCATAGAAGAAACATGACACCTTCATGCACACCTGACCCATCTATTCAAAAGCATTTGTTTTCAGAGCTACTTTCAATCATTTTGTCTCTCTCCTTTAATTAGAGAGTTCCATTTCTTGTCCCCTTTGGAATTTCTGCTATTAGTGGAGTACTTAAAAGAAGGAAATTCTCGTTTCCTTTAAAAGTCATCTTATGCTGAATAGTGCTTTCATTGACACTGCCTCTGTGAATCAGTTTTTCTTATTGATGCATAGCACATTTTGTTTGTTACTACCCTTTCCAGAAGAGCTTTAGCAAGCTTCCCACCATGATAAACATTCTTAAATAATGTAAGTCGTAATAAAGTAAAACCCCTATATTTGTAAGAAATTCTATGTGGTTTGTGCTGTTTCAAAAAAAGTGTTTTGTCCCTTTGAGCTTATTCCAAGAAGAGACAAAATGCCTCAAATTTCATATTAAAATTTTGTTGAGTTACCAAAAAAAAAAAAAAAAAA